>VUJU01002343.1:8397-25552 GCA_009835225.1 Aphis craccivora
CCTAATTCTAGCAGACAATTTGGTATTTTAAAATACTGATTGTTTTAAATAGCAATTTCTTAGGTATAACAGTTTTATTTTATGTAAATCAATAGATACTCTTTCCAGGGCCTACGTGCAGGTGGACAAATTCCCACTGGGCTTTATCTCACATTTAGATTTTAGTACACCCGAGGTGCCTATACTTTTATCACTTATACTAATTATTATTTTATGATAATGCATTTTAAAAGGTCTGTCCAGTCTACCCGTGGTTTTTCGTTTCAAATACTAATATAAAATGCGACTCAAGTCAGAATATAGGTAAGTATACGCACGGTAAAGACACGTATTATATTATTTAGTGTTATACCATTATTTGAAACTTGGTGGGCGAATCGATCAGATTGATGTATGCCACCATGCCCAGTACACCGTTGAGTATCATCACCGGCTTGTATCGCAAGTAATCGGACAGCAGGAACACCAGAAACGAACCGATCACTCCAGAGTATATCCTGATCGGCGTAAATACGTTGGAAACCTGTGTACAACGATAACGCGATCAATATCACGACATTATAAATCTTTGGATTTACTGGGCGCTCGTTAAAGCACAGTGACAAATTATATAAATAAAAAAAAACGCAATTCCAATCTCAAACATTTCGCTATATCCGTCGACCGCGGAACAGCCGAAGATGGGGGGGGGGGTTGCGTTAAATATTATGACCGTATAAAAACGATGCGATAAAAACAAATCACTCTGTCACATCTTATTTTTATACCATAATATATTATACGTACACTGTAATTGTTTTATGCGTTTGGATTACCCAGGTACGACGTGGAGTTTTGATTTTTGAGCGGAAAAATAATGTACATTACAACAGCCCCCCAATATTACTGTTTCTTATTTTTTTTTTATGTAGCAGATTAAGTCATAAGAAGACGTCCACATCGTACCAACATAATATTATTATGAATATTATGTCGTATTTGTCTTATGCACGTGTAAAATAACACACATTATGAGTCTTGGAAAATAAATCAAAACGTAAAAACCGAAGAAAATAATCAAATATTTATATTTTGCTATTATTTCATTTTTAATAAAAATATTAGTTCTAATTTTTTAATTAAAAATTTAAATTAATATTCTAACTTACTGTTTACCCAGATAAAGTATGCACGTATTTACATCACGCAATTAATAAATGACAGATAAATGAAATATTGAAATCTATCGAAATTAAATCAAAACATTTGTATAAAAGTATGGTAAAATAAATTACGAGTAAATTATATATTTTTTTTTGAATTTTGAATGATTAATATCAAAAAGTAGATTAAAAAAAAATTGGTCATACGAATAAATATGTCAACATATAATAAACAAAGAAGATGGATAAATATAGTTTTAATTACAATTATTATTGGTTTTAATTTTCAATCACAATTTATTGATGCTTAATAAAATATAGAAATTTGGTTTTTATTTTTATTATTTTTTCCTGTCTATAAAAAAATCTAAATATAGGATTTTTACTACCACTTATTTATGTAGTTGGAATTAGTGAAAATTTTAAAAAAAAATTATTTTTGTAGAGAATATGGAGTGTTCTCTAACGAATAGTTTATCATATAGGTATGTTTTAAAACGAGTTACATGAATTTTAAGTTTTAAATTTTAAATTATTTGAATACTTATTTATAAACCATAAAGTAAAAATATGAAAAAATTCTTCATTAGAGTACAATCCATAAACTTTATGATTATTGTTTAGTTAAATACGTTCTACTATTATTAATTGAAAATGAGCTTTAGTATAATTCCGTTGTAGAATTGTGTTATATCATTCATATTTAAACATATATATTACATAGGCAGTACGGAATGAGATATAACTTAATTTAATTTTTTTTTTTTCAAAAATAATTTCGTATAGAAATTTAAAACCCATTTTAATATTTGGAAGCGAATACTTTTGCAATGATTTTTATTATTATATCATTATTGTTTATTTATATATATGTATTTTTTTTTGCTTACATAAAATTAGATTTAAGTGTCATATCAAAAACGGGACAAAACGTTTTACGAATAACACATTTTGTGAATTAAAATATAAATAAATACATTTATAATATCTAAATGTTTGTCTTCGTTTTTATATATGATATTATTCTGGTTATTCTGGCCCCACTCTTACACAATAATTTATAGTTTAAAAATAGTATAATACCGCACTGACGCAATAATAATGGCTTTCAAAATCGCATTAACGATTCCGTTAGTTTCGTCACGAAAGTTTAATACTTCCACACAATTCAATTTGTTATTTTCGCGATCCTATAACTGTTTCTTTTTTGTTTTTTCCATCCGCTTTCAACAAAAAACACGATATCGATTTTTTAAAATCCAGAAAAAATGGATTCGTTTTTATTTTCATTTTCCATTTTTCCTTTCTTCCGTTCGATGATTTTGGCTTTGTTTATTTACATTATATAGAATTGATTCTACAAAAGTTATATTATATACGTGACTTTTGGTCGTTTTTTTCCAAAACTAAAAATGGTTAATAATTCAGTTGGGACACGTATACGCTGAGAACAAAAAAAAAGGGTCTTTGGGTTTGTTTGAGTTATCGATTCGACGAGTACCCACAGAATAATAAAGACAATACAATGAATTAATCGAAACGAAAACGATTTTGAACACTTACATCGACAAGTCTAATATAATTCATGAATTGGATAAATTCAACCGATTTTCGCGTAGTTGATTTTAAGTTTAGAATTATAATATGTAAATGTCAATGGTTCGCTTTTTTGACTTTTAAAAATAAATATAAGTTATACACTGGTAATAAATTAAAGTGAAAAAATCACCAATATTATATAAAAAAAAAAACAAAATTAAATTTTGTAAGGAAATTTAGTATTTATTAAATATACAAGTAAGAATTTATTATTTATATGTATGTCAAAAAAAAAAATAAATTTAAATTAAATTTTCCAACCATGATTAGCTATAGTTGGGAAAATGTAGTATTACGCTTTATACGTTTTATATCAGAACAGAAAGTATACTTTAAAGATATTACATAATAACTAATATTCGTAATTATCATTATCTTAATGATAATGATAACGATAACAAATCAAACATTCAATCAATAAAATGACAGTATTTGACATTAAATACTTTGTGTAATTCATTTAAATATTAAATTGAAAAGAAAATATTACTATTTGCATTGTTCACGGACAAATAGGTAAATTTTTGGAGTGGCTAAACTCCCATGTCCGACGTCCATCTATGATCATTTTAGTTTGATAGTATCATACTCCTATAGTCCTATACTTATTACTTACTATAGTTTAACTATAATGAGTGATGGTCACTATAGTCTTTGATCATCACACTTCTATATCAATATTGTATATGCATGTACAATATACATAAGATATTTTAAACAATTTTAAAAGATTTATGTACTGAGAATATATTATTTTCTTTTGAGGATCTAGGATATTTTGTTAACTGTTTTATTACGTACATTTATTATAGTAACTAATAAGTTTATAAATAATAATCAATAAAAATACATTATATAAACACTTATTTAATTTTTATAATGTTACATTTTAAAAATCAATACTTAGATACTGCGTATTTTGTAAGTGTTTGTGTCCCGGTATGTATATATTTATGTAACCTATGGGGTCGAAATACAAATATGAAAGGTATGAGAGGTATATATTATGTAGTGGGTAAAATATTATTTCGCATATATATATATATATATAATACATAGAAAAATATACTAAAGCATAATGTCAGATAATTTCAACATTGGAATTACTGTAGCGCAGACTGAACGTGTAATAATATATTATGGCAGAACAACAGGTCGAACAAAGTACAGAAAAAAAAAAATTCTGTTCTGAGTAAAGTATCTTGCTACAAGATATTTCGCTGTAGAGGAAAGAGTCATACTTTATAATAGTAATGTAGATATGTAATTTCGTCTTGAGAGAAATACATTATAAAGCTGCCAAAACTTGAACTTTCCAGTTTCAAACAACTTTCGACTCTTGAGTGACTTTAATATTGAATATACGATGGTATTCGAATAATAATATAGTGAGTGATTTTGAGAGTGAGGCTACATCACTATATATATTATGTATAATTGCTACATTATATGTATATATAATTATAATTTTATACTTTATATATAACAATATTTATTAACAGTTTCATTTGAAAATTTAAACACTGTTGCATCAAGAGTTTCACAATATTTCACTGTAACACAACGAAGTCGGGCAAAGACGATTGAGATCTGAACGTATATATTGATAATTTTAATACTCCGTATGATGCGTGCAATGTTCAAATATCAATATATATATGTGTATTATAGTCGTGTCTTTAGTTATTCAGTGGAAGTTTACTCATTGAAGTGTAAACGTAATGCTATTGATTATACTAATGGATGAAACCTACATACTGAAATTCAGTCTTAGTGCACTTACATTTTATGAGATATCATTATCGTATCGGACCACATCAATGAACATCGCTGCGTTGCTGAACCACATAAAATAATCGTCGATTATAAGCCCCGCTGATAGAACCGCCGAGTTACCGAGTTTACTCGGAGGACCGGGCTATATTTCGGTAGTTTAAACATTAAACACAATTGTTCCAACCTATTTTAACGGGGTGTAGGTTAGTGAAAGTTTTAAAAACCGAGGGCAGGTATTCTGCTTATACGTTATAATTGGGTTAGACTATTTCAATAACGAATTCGTATAATGTGACAATCGACTCTATGTTTATATTATTATCACAGCTATTAAAGTTGAACAAAGATAATAAAAAAAACAATTTACAAACAACTATATGCGCATAAAGCAAACTTAAACAGGTCTTTAAACATGTTGCAAATGTATTGTGGTTATACCAAGTTATCATGGTTATAAGTTAATTAAATTAAAATTACATGAACTTTTCAATTTGAATTTCAATCGGTTTATCAAAATACTGAATGTGAAATTCAGTACATTATGTATACATTATTTTTAAATTTGTTATTACATAAAAAGTCAACAACAAATTATAAAAGATAATGCACAATATTAAATCTTAAATTGTTTTAAAATATATAGTAGGTAAGTACTCGTCGTTTCAACTTAACAAATGCCCTGCAATACGTTAATACTTTGTGTATAATATGTGAGTGTTAATAGCTGTTTATGTACCTCGTTTAGCGAGACGTTTACGGACGGTCCAGTCAAGTATGCCGTCAGAAACGAATCCATCGGTCGTATTTCCACCGTAAACGTGAAAACGGTGACCATGACCGTTATGAATTTCCAATGATCCATGTCAACGACTGTGCTTTTATCCAACTCGGAAGTCAACCGTTAAAATCACGAATAAACTCTTTTAAAAACGTTTAGTTTGTCTCACGCTAACGCCTCGCTTGCTGCAGCAGTCCCTACTCGTATACTCGAAAATGCGTGGCACAAGTAAAAAAAAATAAATTGGATTAAATAAGACACAAACCGATACTGAAGAATTTGCAGAATCTATTGTTGTAAACAATAATCATTGAAAAAAAAAATCGTACGTACAGACACATGTATTGGCCGTTAACTGGTTGTCACGCGGTAATAATTTTATAAGGATTTGATATTATGCTTATTGTGTAATTGTGTAATTCAAGCGAATGCTATTTGTGACTTGTGTCTATGTGTGACCTATTGACCACTGTAATCCATGTAGGCGGTCGGTTTTTTTTAGTTAGGACTTTTTTTTCATCGTAGCAATAAGTAGTGCGTTCATACGTAAGTAAAGTAAAAAAAAAAAAAAAAATAGAACAGACACCGTTCCTCTAAAAGAACGAAGCGTTGTAGGACGTCTGATTTTCTCAATATCATATAATAATATTATATATAGGTATTAATAAGTATGCGATTAGAATATAATCGTTACGCAATAACACCAAGCTTGTGTTGCGGTCCAGTGATCAAAATGTATCATAATAATATTTCGGTGACTCGTCAGTTAATCTGGTTTAACTTGTACCGAAAAAATCATTTTGGGTGGTCATTAATTCGACTGTACTTTAAAGGGGGTCAGCAAGTTATATTTATTTATTTTCAAGAGGTTCGGAAAATATAGCTGCATCATAATGATTTTAATTGTGCATTAGATAATGGTAAATATATGTGATATTTTGTCTATATTTTTATTTTTTATAGCAAAAGGTAAATTTAAAATAATAGTCGTGGTAAATTTTTTCTTTTTAGTATAATTGTTTAATTATATAAAAATGCTTCCTAACAAACAAAATTGGGATGCAAAACGTTTTTGATGGATCAAGAAAAATGTCTTCAATATAAAAAAAATAAAAATGTTATCTATTTATTAATTAAAAATTCTTGATTAATGTTTTACTTGATAACTTTAAATATAATAATAATGTGAAGTTAATTTAGTGTAATAAAATATGCATAAGCATTCATTATGTTTTTTGTAACTTTTGTATACTTTATTATAATAGTGGAAAATGTATAGTCTTATCAATAAATGCGTTAATGACTGGTAATAGTATCGTTGTATACTTGTATTATGTATATTTATATATAAAATATGAGTAGTCATTACATCGATTATTCACACACAGTAGAGCTCTAGTAGTACCTACATCAAGACATTCAAGACTACATTCTACGAGAGAAAAACTAAATTTATTTTATTATGTCAATTTGTAATTAATATTTATTTTGAATTAAACTTAAATATCTTATCTTTATATTTAACAGATTAGTATAGCTGATAATCATAGTTCAGTATAACTTTGTATATATAAAAATAAAATGATACATTTTTATATAGTTATTACTATATTATTATTATTATTATTAATATTACGAATATTTTTTATGGTTTAGGGTGAGAGGTAACCTATCCAACCAAAAGTAAATTTGTATAACTAAAAGGTTGAGAAACAATGATATAGACATAAATATATAAATATAACTAAACTTTTATATGTTATTTATGTTAAATTAAATACCTATAATAACTTTTTAGAAAATTATTGCCTAAATGATTATATTTTGGTAAAATATATAGTATGTTTATGTATTTTGATTTGATAACGATAGTTATGCATAATTAAAATAACATAATATTTAAATAAAGGCAGTTTATAAAAATTTATGACGGTATTGCTAATTAATCTGGATCAAAAACTGTATTTTTTTTTTTTATATAAGTTATTAGTATCATTAACTTACTATACATACATATATATCAATATAAATGACTAGTAACGTTAATTTACTTGTGAAATAATCAACCGATCAACGAATTTATAATAAAACATTTCCATAAGCATATTATCATATAACTATAATATAAGAAGCGACTAGCGATTCCTCATTTTTTTTTCAGTTATAAATATTACGAAAAACGTGATTACATGCAAGACACCGGGGATGTAGTTTTACTGTATAGTTGGTGTGGAGTGCACTTTGATAGTGAATATAAATTAATTAATTTATTAATGTGCGTGTTAAATTTGAATTTAATGATAAACCGTGGCATTTGAAAAACTGTGTGTGGAGCCAGCTAACTAAAGCTATTTTATTATATATTTATATCACTATTAGAAGTTAATTTTTTTTCAGTAATACGATATGTGTACAAATATAATTTGTGTATATTTATGTATAAGGATTTCAAAAAAAAAAAAAAAAAAACGAACGATGTAACAAGGCTCTTATTGTCCTTCTGATTCTATTTTCTAAAATATATTGAAAATAGCTATCACTTAATATCAAGTCCAGGGTTATGGAGTATTATACTATGTCACAGATTCGACGATGTTTTTTTGAATTGTTCTCTTTTGTTAGATTTAACTTTTTCATATTATACAGTTTTCCACCAAATTGCACTACAATATGGTAGTTTGGCAGCTGTTGTTGAGCCTTTAGTGCTAACGTTGAAGTTATTTTCGTAATTTTCCCAGTAATAGTTACTAGACAATTTATCATTTTTTGAATATACTATATATGCTAATCGATCTATTACATACGATATGGCTTATAAGCTATAACCTACTATAATTTATTATACATTGTTACTTTTATGTTCATTCTGTATTTTTGTTTCTATAATCTAATAGTTCTTTATACGGTATTTAATTTCGTAAATTGGACATCATATCAGTATATTGTATTTTCTCCGTCTTGTTAACGTACAAAGTGCTATTTTTACAGATTGAAACACGAGTTTGCGTCTCATAGTCGTCCCTCGGAAGAACGCATAAAGGACATACACCTAACCTGCAACGTAAGGGTAAATGTAATAGTAAATTTCATGGATGTACAGTAGATCTTTATGCAGGCATGCTGCTAATTATTATAATATCATACGAAATAATATTTAAAAAGTATTTCGTAATTTGTTGTGATGATGCGTGTTTTTCAGGAATGGTGACTAAACGGCAACTAACGGGGATATTATAATGTAGTAACAACATGAATAATAAATTTTTGTTTTCGAGAACCCTCGGTTGGTTGTCCGCCCAACTGAAACTCGTGCCCGGGCCGGCTGCAAGGTTGAATGCGTGCGTGCGTGCGTGCGTGCGTGCTTGTGTGTGCGCGTGCGCGCGCGAGTTGTGTGCAGCTGTGGTTATGACGATGCGGTGCGGGGCGAGGAGGTGGTGCCGGGTGACAGATCGCCGCCGACGCGCACCGCGTAGCCCGACAGGTTGGCCAACCGCGTGTCGACGACAAATCGGTGGCCGACCGACCGTCCGCGTACGTCTGTCGCGGTGGCCGCCGCCGCGGTCTTCGCCCGTCGGCGGGCGACCGATGGTGGTAACAGTGTTCGCCGCGCACACTCGACCGTCGTCGGACCGCCGCCGTCGTCCGACCGTAGTCCGTACGACTCGTGCACGACATTCGGTCGTAGTCGCTGTCGTGATCGCCGGGAACGTCGCGCGTATCGTCGATCGATTGTAAACGAATCGGGCGGGGCACGCGATCTCCTGAACGGCGTCCCGATGATCGTGGCCATGGAGAGGAAACTGATATCGGAACTGATCGACGAGTACAAGACATGCACATGCCTGTGGAGGATCAAGGATCCCGACTACAAGAACAAAGAGATGAAGAACGAGGCGTACGAGTCGCTGTTGCAGTTGATAAAAAAGTATAATAGTAATAATAATAATAATAATGAGTATAATAATATAATATATTGAAAAGAATAGTACGAGACGAGCGCAATAACAATATCGTTATAGGTATATTTCAAAAAAAGACGCGAGCACGCGGAGGCCGATTGCGGAGCGTGACAGATCGTCAGCGACCTCAGTAGGTAGTTGTAGACCGTGGTGGGCGGAAAACGAATAGGCAATGTTTGTTAGGGGGGGGGGGGAAGAGCGCGCGCTGCGGTGGCGGCGGACGACCTTTGAATTAATAATAATTCGCGCGATTACATTGGGACTTACGACACATGGGTAGATAGGTACTTATTACACGACTTGCATTTCTGCTACCACAGCTCATAATATTTTATTTTGTCAATACGTCGTAAGGGCGAGCGCGTTTGCTCACTACACCTCCCAACCATAAAACTATGTACGTCGGTGTTTACAATAAATTTTTTTCTATATAATATCGAATAGTACACGTCATACTAATTACATAATTTATTAGCTGCATAACTCGACACCGATTGGAAAAAATGAACAGACCTAAAATACTACCTATGGCGGTATTATAGGTGCATGTCGATTTAAATGTATACCTATACGAATTTGATATCGCCAATCCGACCGTTGCGTATTGGCTATAGCGCTTAGTTGATTTATTTTTGAATTGTGGTTGAAATTAGGTACTCTTCAACCTTTCCAATAATGTCTGAAACTTTCCTTAAAATTTGTCTAAGGAAATTGTCTTTTGTTCTACATTTGAATAATAAGCAATAAATTGAATATTATTTTATCGATTTTGAAAAAAAATCCTATAGCAATGCATGGTATTTATACTAGTCCATAGAATTTTTTTTTAAATTTTATTTCTAAAACTAATAGCAGCCCTTTTTATACAAAAAACAATCATTTAATTTTCATGAGCCAAAACGAAATTTGTATAATATGAGTCAGTTGTAAATATACTCCGGTTATATTATATTGATATAACGTTTATGATATCGGTCAAGTAGTTTCGAAGGTGTGCATTTTTGATCATATAAATTCTTCAGCCTTCTAATATTAGTATTTAATGTAATAAATTATATTATTAACAGTGCATCAAGGTGTATCATAATTCACGATGTAAATTTCAGAGGTTTTCTAATGACAAACATGTGGGGAGATGAAGAATTTAATGAAAAGCCGATTTTATTTTTGAATATAATCTTTAAATTAGTTTTCTGTAAAAAAAAAAACTAATTGAAATGTATAGGTTTTTTTATAATTTTGTTAACGGTCTGTGTTTCTACGCCCTATACGTAATAAATAAATACAATTTAAATATTTTTACTGATGTTTCTTACTTCTTAGATGAATTATGAGTTAAATAAAAAGAATATTATGAAAACAATCGACGTTTTAAAAAGATGACTTATTTAAATATAATTGCCAATTACAATGTACAACGTTAAATCTCCGGATACAGTGGCAGACTTCGAGTTAGGAAAATTGTGGGGCAACCTATTTCAAGATACAACTTTAAAGCCAAAACGTAAGAGGGCAAAGAATTAGTGCCATCAAACATTTAACGGCTTTTTTCAACAATCTGCTACATATACAACGAAAAACATTTTTACTATTATCTGTGATTTAATTAATGTCAAAACTTTTTTATTTGTATTATTTAAAACTAAAAATAATGCAAAATATCTTATTATAATGTATATTTTCTCTTTATGTGATCAAAATTCTTATTAGTTATAACTGAGAAAAACTAATTTTCCTATGCTTAGTATATTGCCAAGTGTGATAATTAGTCAATTATAAAAGTCATTTTTCAATAAAGGAACATATTATTATCAGGTTTTAATTATTTTATTCGACTAAAACTTCGTATACCTAACTTACATGTAACATGCATAATTTTAGCTAAGCATGCTAAGATGAAAGCATATCATTAGTCATTAGAAATCATGCATTTTAGAACATCATTAAATATGAATATTTTGACCATCCTTAATTATAACTGATAATAAACAAATATAAATGATTTAGATATAATTAAATCATATTGATATGTATCAGTTTGATACATTTTAGAAAAAAGTTTTAATATAAAATATATTAATAAAGTAATAAATAACATTTTTTTTTTTTTTAGAGTCTAATTCATCAGAAAATATTTATTGTATATCAAATAACCTTCTAACCCTCTTTTTAGATCCATCAATGACTGCATCTAGCTTTTCATCAATCTATCATAGTTTTCACTAATATTAATTTAATAGTTAGCAGCGTTATTTCACATGCGCTAACGTTTTCCTCACTACATACCAACCCAAGTTTTTTTAAGAATTATCGACGTACATCGTTGATGGCTGCCATTATAGAGGTCACGTCCTATGTACATTTTTTGGACTTTTAATTTAAAGCTACAATAAGCTCCAAAATATTTTTTAATTATGATTTTGATGCTTTAGAATTCTATAATACCTATGATCAATTTCATCTTATACTATCTCGTACCTAAGAATATTATCATGGGTACAGCTATATATTGTGTGTAATAGAGTCTTTGAGGGGCCCGATCCATAAAGAATGCTAATAATTTCAAAAGTATTTTGTAATGAAATGGCAAATAAAAATCTATAAGAAGAATTTTACAAATTTAAGTTTTTCTGAATTGATGCTATTATGATAACATTTTAAGATTTCATTGAGTGTTTGAGTATTATTATGTGTTAAATATATTCTGAGTTTAAGAAAGACATTTTTTTTTAAATATTATTTTTTTTTTATACGTAATATTCAAGCCCCAACAATTCAAAAAAAAAAAAATATATAAAAGTACCTACCGTATACTACCTGTATAATTGATAGATAAATTTAAACTTAATTATTTACTTAGATTTCTTAACATTTGTAAGCCAATAAAAAAAAATACTATATTATTGAAAACAATAAATATTAATATCGTTGTGTGGGATTATTTAAAGAAACCTGAGGTAAAATTGGGATAATGAAATATTTGTCTTTTACAATTATATACATACCTACGTTAACAATAATTTAAAAACGGGATTACATGTATAAAATCGTTGATCTTATACTATGGCGTATTAGAAATATTATGTTTATTGTTCATGTATAAATTATCTTATAATTAATAAATTAAAATTAGTAATTACCACAAGCATCTCTTAAGTTGTTTTATTATATTATATTATATTAGACAACCATTTAATTATAATATAAACTGTTAATTTATTTTTATGTTATTTGCATACCAACATTTTATTTGTTTATTTATTTTTGTGGTGTATACCAAATAATAGTTTTAAAAATTACTTTTGGCGTTTACAACAATGGTTATAGTTAAATGTTTATAACAGTGTATACACTATATATGGTAGATTTGCTTATAGACCTAGTTTGTTTTAGTTTTTAATTTTATTTAAATTTACTCACTTATATATATATTACTTATACATTAAGTATATGCATAAAATCTATAATAAAATAAATAACAATAAATTCAATTCTTTTATCAAAATACAAATATTAACTTTTTATTTTAAATTTATTATATTGTCTCTATAAATAAATATATATTTTTCTTATATATAGGTAAGCTTACAAGTTATTTCAATAAAAACTAGGTTGAACTTCACTGAATTAAAGTAAAAGAGTGTTGATAATATTTTTATGAATTAAATATTTTTTTGGACATCTCGTAAAATGTACTTTTTATTGTTTGATTTCATAGGAACTTGCAAGAATGATATTATTGAAATTTTCTTATAATAATATTAATTTACATATTATTACTTGTTAAAATTATATATTTGTATTAATATCACAATAAAATAACCTTAGCATCCCGTCTCCCTCACAATTCTCTACCTGTATAGTATATACGTTGTTAAACCATAAAAATATGTTTTTGACTTATTGTTTATTATATTAACAAAATATTCAGAATATCAAAATAAAAATACGTCAAAAATATATTTTGCTGTCGAATCTGTTAATTTTTTTAATCGTTATAATAAACAAACTAACTGACGTGTGAAAAATGTGTCGATAAATATATTGATATTGTCAGTTTGATAGCAGTTTTGAGTGTAAGAATTTACTTGAAAATTAATAAGAAATGCACGTAGATTTCTAGATTTTAAGGAATATGGGTTATTTGAATTTATGAAATAATATTTGGTTTGCAATGCATTCTCTACTTTATTAATATTTTATGTATATTACATATAGATATAACGAGAGCTGTACAATGGACGACCTGAAACGTAAAATAGCCAATCTGAGAACATGTTACTTGAGGGAATTCAAAAAAGTTATGGATGCCAAGAGATATGGTGGAATATATGAGCCCAGTTTGTGGTATTACAAGTAAGGGACCATGTTATGCACTTATAATGATATAGTACAATAGTAAATAGTACTACATAGTACACATATTATATTATTATAGTATTATAATTACAAACGTATGCAGACACACAGTTTAATATATATATATATATAGGTATATGTACCCGTGTTGAGGTAAAATTACTTCTGGAAAGTAAGAGAATCGAGTTACTGTATGAATATTGAATTATAGTAATTAAGTTAGCTACCTTTACGGCTTTACGTTAATGTATTGTAACACGCATTGAATTCCATAGCATGTTTTCCACAATAGTTAAAAGAAGAATGTTACTGAGTATTATTAGGTCATATTATTATGATATTTCTTATTTTGTGTAAACTAGTATTAAATACACTGATAATAGATAGTTGATTTGTCAACTTATAAATTATTATGTCCTCGAGGTATGATTATTATTAAGTTACCCGATTAGATTAATGCTGTAGACACAATATCACTCTGTGTTAACATTTTAATACATAGGAAAATTAAAACGGATGCGTAACAATAATAGTAAATAATAAAACATTTAATTTAAAAATAGTGTAGATGGTGAAATATCAAGCGTAACATGTCTACAATAGAAAAAATACAGTAGTACTATAGTATTTCATGTACAAATTATATGAATGTTATTATTTTTTATACAAACAAAAATACTTATGGATCGATATTAATATTTTTATTTATTAATTAAGTATAATTCATGTCAATAATTAATGCACCTTTTAAATTAAAACTATTCTTAAAACATAAATGGTTATTCAGCCACCAGAGTAATTGAAACATAAAGTAATCAATAATTTTGTTACCACTCAACACTGTTAAGTATACACACGGTGAGAGATATCGAACACGTATTGTTAGATAGTACACATGTTTTATACAGTGTGTGTAAATTTAATGTCGATTATTGTATTATAGATCCTTGGAGTTCCTAAACGATCAGCATCATAGCGAAGACAGAGTACGGTTGGGCCGTAGTTATCCGGATAATAGCGACGAAGATAACGAGTCAAACGAGGTTAGTTGTTATCTACTATATTGGGCCATACATATATTTTTATATAATACATATTACCTATATGAATATATGAATGTATGTTTATGGGAGTAGTTTTTTTTTTTGTTATAAATATGAGATAAGAATTATAAGGACGATGGTATTATATCTCTCTCACAATCTCATTCCTCGACTTCAAATTTGGATTTTCTCTAACTAGGTACCTTTTTCTTTACATAATACCTTACATAGTTACGTGTATTTTTTTCAAATGTGCACAAATATTTATGGAATGATGTAATACAATAATATAGCCGTAAATGTATCATGTTTTCAGGATATTTGTCAGGTAGGTAGTAGATATAAAGTATACACTTATAATGATGAGCCCGATGTACTATACTCTTAAAAAAATAAAATAATAATTGCGATAACTGCCGATAATCGCCGATAAGTGATAATGATATGTATAATGCATACGATTCAATATTTTGTGTTTGTTAAAGAAAAATATAAGTGTCTTGTTACTTATTAAAATAATTCTGTTTTGAATTATACACAATATATAATTTATTAATCAAGTAGAATTGGAATCTGTAGGTAGGGGGGGTCTACAACTATTATAGAAGCGGGCTCTTATTGTTATTATTTTTTTTAATTTCATGATTCGTATTTATAATAAAAACGTGTTTCAAAACACTTGCTGGTTGCTATGCTTGTGTGATTGCACGCCACAATTAAAGACAGGGATCATTGCTGTAGAGCATCGAAAGTAATTTTAAAAACGTTTTATCAATTGAATCATAAACCTAATAGTTACTTCGAGTATTCGAATAATGATTATTAATATATCTTAATTTACATTATTATGATAAAAGTGATATAAATCATCATATTATTACAAGAAAAGTTAAAGTAATATTATCACCTAACGATTTTTTACGGAAGTGTGTATGACGTATGTTGCTTACTTGTATCTACGTTTGCTATCGACAAAAATAATTTAGGCTTTATTAATTTATTCCATCGTTATATTATAATACGTAAATGTGTTGAAAATATTTTGAATTTTCTATTAGAATTCGACGTGATTGGTTCTAATAAATATATTAAATATATTATATATGGCATGCATATTATCTCGTCAGCATAATATGAAATAATATTATACAACAAATGCAAATATAATCATTTGGGAAATTAATTTTGCATGGCTAGCATTATCATAGATGATTTAGGGATATCGTAGTTTCGATATAATGTCATATACAATTTATATACATGAATTTTTACCAATAAATAATGAATATAATGAATATATGTTTCTGATTAAGCGTGATGATGTATGAGTAGAATGAATAAAATATATTAGAGAAACCAAATAATAATTTCTATAAAGTGTGTAAATATTTTTAATTGACAGAAACTAATAAATATGTATAAAAAAGGTACCTATAAAAAAATGAAAAAAATTCAGCATTAACCAAAAAAAAAAAAAAAACAAAATAACAAAAAGACCTAAATTAGTATCCGAAATGTGGACTAAAAGTTTAAAAATTGAAAATTTGAATTCATTAGTATACATATGGGTACCTATAATTCAAACTTTGTGCCGGAGAAGTTTTGTGTTACACTAAGCTGCAAATAATTAGTTTCCCTATAAATTAAACCGCCCCGCTTTTTATAATAATAATAATAATATATTTACGAAATTACAGACACAAAACATATTGGTGTACGAGGACGCCGATGACCGTGCCGCGTCCGAGGACAAGGATTCGTGTTCCACCGATCCGGAGTACCAACAGTCCTGCACGGCCGTTAACAGTAACTTGCAGACCGTATTGAACGGTATTGGTGGCGGTAGTGGCGGCAGTGGCGGAGGAGGTGGCAGCGGAGATGGCGTCAAAAGACCCAAAAGACGGCGACGGTTGTTGGACGTGTCGGCGGTACAGAACGGGCCGTCCGCCAGACCGTCGCAGCCACAGCAGCCGCCAGACCGGTACTCGGGTGGTGCCGGCGCCGCCGACTTTTACGAACCTCAAATATTGGGCGGCGTGGGCGGCGACCCGTCCGAACTTCCGGTGGCCGACTACTACGACGGTTTCGGCCGGTACGCGGCCAACGAGCTCCGTCAGATGGACAGGCAGTCGGTGATCATCGCCAAGCGGCTGGTCAACGAAGTGCTGTTCCTGGGCCAGATGGGCATGTTGAACGTAAACACGAGGATCGAGACGCCGACGACCGGCCGCCGGAAGAACGCTTCCGCGTCGGCCGGGTGCAAGTCGGAAACGCGCAATCGCCGGCACCGTCGCCGACAGCATCGCGACGAGGACGATGACGATGAGGACGATGACGCGATCGACGACGGGGACGAGCACGGCGGCAGCGGCGGCGGTCTTGAATCGCCAATGCCGCCCGTCGAGTTCATGGAGACATCGTGATACGCAGCGGAAAACGATCGATCGTTCGACGACTAGCAATGATCTGCACACTGCACGGTGTACCCCTATATAATCC
>VUJU01002343.1:25558-38499 GCA_009835225.1 Aphis craccivora
CCCCCCCCAAAGTCCGCGACGATCGAACTCGATTTTAAGAATTCGTCTTACCCGTGACGAACCCACGGGTAAATATGGCGTGTATATTCATTAATTATTAGGCCTACCTGTATACACATGTACTATACTTTGTAAAAAAGAAAAATTATTCTATAAGACCTGTATTGATATTTATGCTGTGTCTTCCGTTAGTGTGTCGAAACGATGGAATGTGTCCCGATATGTATTTTTATGTTCTACGATTTGAGCACAATATAATTTATTATATTTTTTAAATTTAAAAAAATATTTTTTTCAGGAACTTTTTGTCATTTATAACACAGCTTGTAATAATACATTTTGAAGTGTTAATTTAAAATAGGGTAGATTAACTCATCATCATTAATTGAACTATTTGTCTACACACTGTACACTTTTAATTTTAAGAATCATATTTGTTTGTTTGATAATATTATAATATACTCATATTATGTAATTTATCGGTTATTCCTAATACGCACCTATATATACTTTACTCAAATTACTCGAATTTTATTATTATTCTATATAAGTGTCGTCTAGTATTCGACGTACAGCGTATATTAAACTAGAACCAGATATTTTATCCGCTGTTCGTAGGGTTTGGTTTGTTGTTTTTTTTTTCCCGAAAAACTCGTACGCTTTACTCGGATCCGAGGTGTCCGTTATGAATTTATGATAGATTTAATATTATAATATTATGCGCACATATAAAACAATCGATTCCGGCTCCTGTACGAGTCACTGTTAGGTGTCGCGTGTTGGGTGGTGATTATACATAATATTATAATATATTTATAAGTATACCTATACCAAACTTTTGCCGTTACGAATAACGCAATTTTGTACACACTGTTATTTGTTCAACACGCGCGCGTGCGACTTAAACTCAGAATATATAATTACTGTACGTGAATTTATGTTTAATGGTCGTTTTAAAAAAATACATTTTTTAAGCCTGCGTGCGATTCTTCGTATAATGTGTAGGTACCTATTATATTATTATGTAGATGATATTATACGATAACTTAACTAGGTACCTGTATATAATTAAGCCAGCGTTATTTAATATGAATAGATATTATATTGTAACGGGTACGCTGTTCCTATATAATAAAATATATATATATAAATTACTCGTGTTTGTGGAGTATAATTTTCGAGGTCCACGAATTTAAAACAAAATTTGATCGAGTCACTGAAACTTAGAGTTTCATAATCTCTAAATCAAATATTATGTACGGCGAGGCGAGTAAACAAAAACGTATGGCTCTTAAATAATGGTATATTCATCAAAACGATGTTTTGTTAGTAATTTATGTGCACCACACTTGACGAGGATTATTTACTCACATTTTAAAAGTATCTTTCTGCTTTTTTCCAGCAATTTATAAATGTGACAGTTTGACGCTGTATACGCTGTAACTATATGGTTAGTTTAGTACTTTTACTGCCGTGTCACCTAGACAGTAAAAAATTACGTTCCACTGACACACATTCGTGTGTATAAAATCAAACGTACTACGATTACACATTTACATCCATCTAACCACTATTTTTAATCCTCAGACGAAAAAAGCTTGAATTTGAGAGTATACAAAAAAATTCTATCCAAGGTGGGTTTTAACCATTTAATGTACTTTAATATAATTTATTTAGTACATATGCGATATATAACTAATATGGTATAATGTTTATAAATATTTATTTTTATTAATAATACAACTTATTAAACTAATTATATTATGCGTCTACAGTGTAAAAGTTGAACATTTAAAATTTAAAATATTAAATTTAAATATACAATGGGGGCGTAGCCCCTACGGGTCGGTTTAGGTCAACGGGGAGTCTTGGTTGACTCTTAACCCACCCCCCAGATGGCTGGTGAGCGAACCGAGTAGTAACTAATTATAAACTGTTTGTGTTTACACACTCAAAGTTTAATCGTTTGATTAATTATCCGAAAGTTATATAAGTGTTCGTGTTTTTATTTTCAAAGAGGCTTTTATAACTTCATGGGTGGTACTATAACACTATATACTATGGGCGATACTTTCATTGTTGTTAATTCAGTACCTAATTATTACATTATATTAAATTAATGCCACATTTTGTTTTATATAAATTTAACAATTAATATCTATGGATAATTCAGTAAATAAATTGATGAAGTTATGAAAAATAAAACGCATTTTTATCAATGTCGGTTTAACCAACAATATTTTAAGTGATATTTATTCGTTTTATATATAATGATTATTATGGTTAATGATTATAGAGTACAACAATTATATAATATTCAAAACCATCACTAGATAGCACAATGAGTTTTGATAAAAAATACGGGTAATTTTTTTTTCTGAATCATATTTCATATTTTTTAAATATGTTTGTATCACGGACGACGAATTTATTATACACAGATAGCTGGTATATAATATTTAGTATTTATTTATTTATATTTATGTAAAATATAGTTGCATACACACGTGTATATAATATATATATATATAGTTTAATAATAACAAATATGCTTTTATGAGGATTTGTAGTACCTAGTGCTTATATTGGAATTATGCAGAGCGCATGTCTGTGTGACGTGATTGATTACTTTTGCAACAAACACGTACTCAAACATCGTTTGATGTTCGTAAAAATACCGATAGTAAAATGTATTTAGATTGTCTGGGCTGCTACGAACCAACTTTATACAGCGATATTGTAGTCAGACGCACACTTACGCGATACAGTTATATTCCAAAAAATTCACGTCATAATTGTTACCACGGCTTTAAAACGAATAGATAAAATAATACTTGATAAACAATCATACCTTTTACGTCTTAGTATTACAGAGAAAATCTGTAGTAGACGTCGCAGTTATTTCGTTACTATTATTATTTGACGCGAATTTCACAGTGAGGTTTTATAAGCCTACGGTAACGACGCAAATGTGGTAAGTTCGGCCTAGATGACTTCAATTCATATCATTGTAATGTACATAATCCGCGTTTTCAAAAATACCGGAATATGACATACAGTGTGTATTTATTTTGTACTAGTTTATTTATGTACAATGTGATACAGTAATTTTATTTATTCAAATATTAAAAATAAGAAAAACGCACTACGACGCGTTCAAAACCTGAATCGATTTACTGCTACAGTACATTAACTGGTGACGATCACGGATCAGATATCCATGAAATTGACCAACAAGCGTTGATCATCTATAATATTGTTTAAGATAAATCTCCGCGGCCTCTATTGACTCGTTGTTTTCAAATTATTTACGACGATCGAATTGTGTTAAGTTAGGAACTAGGTATATTACGCGTAGCATATAGTGGTGTGTATAGTGTGATAACATTTTGTCGAAAATAATCTTCAACGATACTACGATAGCATCCGTATCAGATCTGGAAAATCCTTTATAACCTTCATAAAATATTCGAGAGTCATATTATTATAAATATTAATGGTATTCGCGTAGTACTGTGCGTTATCGTTACGTCGTACTTATATTATTCATAAATTTAGTAATAAACAATATTTTATTCTATATTTGAGATCGCGTATACTGTAAAATATTCAGTTGTGTTACGTTATATCGTTATTGCGACAGGGAGCGAATTCGGAGGGGAAATGTGTATGCTGTAACAGAAGGTATAGAATTATGATAGAAAATCAGGATTTGTTTCGATTTGGGAAATCCGATCAACCCCCCCTCCGCTTATTGCGTATGATTAAATGAAATCTGATAGGTTTTGCATAATATTTTGGTTGTTGTGTCATTTGAATGCAAAATAAATCAAATTATTATACTAGAATTCGTGTTATTATATGCATAATATAATTATTGTACTTCAATCGCGTTGATTACTTTTTATGTAATGGAACACCCTATCGTCCCTCGTTGCCACTCGGCGTTGTGATGCTGGCACACAAGGTCTCCGTTTATTTGGAATATCTAGATATTTTAATTATCCCGTGACCCCGATTTCGACCTCAAACAGAAATGGTAATGACTTTGTGAAGGATCGACTACAAACCATAACCAAACACGCTGAAACTAATTTAGATTAATTTAAATTGAAAATATTAAATAGGCGGTTGAAGTATATCCCAAGCGATCAGATAATAATAATAAATATACATGAAAGAGTCGGTGGTATTTACTATTCCGAAATTTGAAATGTAGTGGTACTCTGAACGCGGTTCTTCGAGTTCAGGGCATTAAAGTTTCGTCCTATACATACCTAAAACATTAAGATCGGAGGTAGGAGTCTGAGAATCAAAATAGTAAAACATTTTGTATTAATATTATACATTACCAATGATTATTTATAACGTAATTTACTTTTACGAGTTACAACGACAATGTTATATATGACCCCACACACGTCTTCTCAGCGAGGTAGCCGGTATTCATATGTGTCCGAAATTAATTTAATTTAATAAAATAAATATTATATGTTTAAATTGACTACACCGTTGTCGTTCTATAGGTAATTGTATTAATGTTAATAACAGAGGTCAAAGTAGTGGTTGACAATCCGTAATAATCGTTACTGAAACGATTGATGTACAAGACCCTTAGTCCGTTCAATATCAGCCAATGGGCAATGGCCACAGTTTTCGCAGTATTATTTAAATAAAAAATATCTAGATTTAAGGAATATTAATAGAAGTATTACACTTGAATTGTTGAAGATATTTAAAAATACAAATTTTAATGATAAGAGTAATATTTTGAGTTCGGTAGTTTATTGATCTGCATATTATTATAATACCACTGTTATTAATTATTATTCAATCATGTGTTCTCCGATTTTTTCAGCTTGTCTTTTTAACTTTATAACTTATATCACGTCACCGTTATTAAGAAAAAAAAACAATTGGGTTTTTATAGTCCATCAAGTTTTAAAATAACAAGTCATAAAACAGTAGGCTTCAAAAGGTTAGAAATATTATATAAGGTTCAAAATATAAATGAAATATTAATAAATTCATCAACTTACAATATTTGGTAACCAATACATTTGACACACGAAGTGTCTAGTAACGAACCTGTATATATATATATATATAGGTATTATCGTTTAATGGCTTACAGTTTTACACATCCCGTGAATCTCGTGTTAATATAAATTTATTTGCTTTTCACGAAACTGCCCGTAAATTAAGGTTATGCGTACCTAAAAATAGTTATAAAAGACACTATAATGAAATGATATGCGGTGTAGTCGTTATTTGTTTTATATCACAAAAATAATATCGTAAATCGATTTAATTAATTCCGGACGATAGTATAATAAAAGTGATATGCCAATAAAATAAAATCCCTTCTCAATTTGTAGTCTATCCAGTGTATTATCACCGAAATATCGCTGTTGAGGTACACCACCGCAGACGTCTTAAAAATCATTTTCGAAACAGTTAATGTTTACACGTGCGCCGCAGGTCTCCAGATGGCACGAAACATTTGAAAAAATATAATCCATTTACGGTTTAGGTTGAGCTTACCGAAATGATATTGTTTTGGTGTTCTGTTTAAAAAAAAAAAAAAAAAATAGTATTCGGTTATTTCGATTGTAACAATATAGTATGCGTAAACAGACGCGGATTAAGTGTGCGGGCGGAAACTTAGTACGAACATCGATGTAATTCAAAATTGTAAATACCATTGGTCGACACGCAAAAGAACAGAACTGTTAAGTAACTGTGTAAAATATAATTATTATTATTATTATTATTATGTACGTGTATGTAATATTTGTAGCATAGGCATAGTACATATAGTATATTTACATAGGTGATCGTCTATCACCGCCGCGCCGCCGCCGTCATTGGCCAACGAAACGTTTTCGGCTTTTTGTATCGCTTCCAAAAATGTGTGCAATGTTTTTACGGAGAGACGATGGGTTTTCGGCGATTTTTGGCAACGGACTCTCGGCCCTCGGTCGTTTGAAAATATCACGGCGACACGCACTATATAAAACAATAATAATAACGCAATTTCGTTCACGAGACGACGATGACTCATCGCAACAGCAGTAGCTAAAATATACGCCTCAGTTTTGCCGCCGCCGCGGCCGACGTAGTTTGCCAGAAATTTGATTTTACATTACGTACATCCATATATAGTATATATAATATACCAAAGTGGTATACACGTAAAAATGAAGAACGCGGCAACCGTCTCCCGACTGCGTTGCCTCGACACAAGTTGGCCATAAATTATTATTATTATTATTATATTCGTCTACGCCGTGACTGCAACGTATTTACGACGCAATAACGAAATTCACGGTGGAAAACTAAAATTTCTTTCCCGCGACCATTATACGCGTACCTAAATATCATACATTATATTATATAATGTCATGTATGATGTATACAAAAGTGAATTTATTCAAATTCTGATTTTTTTTTCGATTTTTCGAATAGGAAGGTATATAATATGTTCAAAGACGTTTTTGAACGTTTGGATTTTTTACAGTATTTCAGGCAAATTGTTATGGGCCGGATTATACACATACGATCTTTATTTTTCGAACGAGTACGCCTCATTTTTATAAATATCGAACCAGCAGTTTCCGAGTTAATTTATTTTTCGGTGTTCACTGGCAGTTATAATATTATCTTTGCATATAATATAGTAAATACTAAATTAACTAACTAGTTAAATGTGGCACACAAAATTATATCCTCTCATTTTTCAATACAAAATGGTTGAACAATTATAAAAAATATAACTGTACTACAATGCGTTTCATAGATTTCTTCAACGATCAATAATTTAAAACTCCAAATGTAATTAAATTGTATTTAGGTACCTATGTACCTTATTCATGGTATTATTTCCGTGGCTGAATGAAAAATACGAATCGGTAATTGTGAAGGGTATACATTGCTGTAACTCATTGTACAAAATGTAAAAGAATAATGTAATATTGTGTAGGACTACAAAAATGCAACAAATATGCAATTAAAAACGAGAATTAAAAAAAAAAAATGTTTAATAAAGAAGATTAAGATATCTCAATTTTAGTCGTTTTGAATTCAAAAATAAATGATTAAATAATATAAATCGCAATTAGAACGTATAATGTTGTCTACCGTTTATAGAAGCATGCCGAGTACTAAAAATTAAATGTAATAATATTATATAGAAAATACCTTAAATTAAATTATGCAACTATAAGAGTATAAAAAATAGAATTACAAAAATTAGCTGTGTTCTAACATAAAACTTATTTATTTCTTAATCTATACATTTTGCGATAGTACAAAACAAATACGCGAATAGTACTTGACGTCTTTTGCTCTATGTAAAGCTATTTTAGTATCAGATAATCTCTTCGATTTCTAATATTATGTAACATAATCTCTTGTTATATTGAAACAAACTGGTTTGTGGATTTTGAAAGTTTCCATTCAGCAGGATTAACCACCCCGCAGATTTGGACTATTTCTGAATTTCAGCTGCGATACATTCAACGTGATATCAACTATAATTCAAGCATTGTGGTTTATTAACAGCGAGCAACTACCTAATGATAAGTTACTAATCTAATAATGTAATTTTCTTTCCGATTTACTATGTGAACTTGTGCTACGCACGAATGCTGCAAAATTGTCTATACGATTCGCCGTGTTAATACGGCCTCCCGTACAAGACATATAGTTGCAGTGTCAATATTCCGGTGTAGAGGTATCCGACAACAATTTATTATATAATGAATATAATGTTATTATTTAAGTATACCTTAATATACTATTATGATAATTTTAGGATTATTATTTTTCGTAATTTTGAAAGTAGATAATTGAATAGATTCACCAAAAATTAATTACTGAAAGTAAAAATATTCTGTAAATTCAATCGTTGGGTGAAAATAACGTATGGCGAGCATTGGACTTTTTATAGATTCACCATTAATAAATATATTTAAATAAAATCATGCGAATACATGTTCTGGGTTGTCAGGACAATGAAGAATAAAACAAAGAGTGGGTTGCCAAGACGTAAAGTTTGATATAAAAAAATATTAGATCCTTACTTCTAGGATTTACACTTTATAACTCTAAGGTTGTTTTACTCTCGAACAGCTGATCACTATTACGAATACTAGATGATCAACGTTGATGATCTCTTTAACCTATACAAAATCGTTCTTTTTTCAACTAACCTCGATTACGAGAACTGAAAGAAAAAGCGAGTAAAACAGTTTCTTGTTTCTTTTTATAAAATGCTTCCCTCCGGCCAACGCTTTGGTACGTACCCTCGATATTAAATCCTCTAAGAAAAATGTTCAAGGTATTTAAAAAGGGTAACAAGTAACTTTAGGCTAAAACAAAATGAAATTTAATATATTCGATCAGGTAAAAAACAATTACTTTTAAAAGATTGGTTATCACGGCACTCTATCACTGTTTAGCAGTCCCAATCTTGTCGTTGCCGTCGTCATTAAAATTTCGTTGATATCTGCCTCGTATGAAAATAATAATTTGCATTGTTGTATACCAGGCATTACCAATAATTTTTATGGGGATCCGTTTTGAAACGTTATTTATATTCAATAATTTTTATTTATTATCACAAACGAAACTATAACAGAAAAAAATATTAATTATGGTTAAATCAATTTAATGGGAACTATTACATTTTTTATTTATAATGATTTCTTTAATGTTCGGAGTAAATGCACTAATTATCATTGTATATATTTCCATGGCTATTAACAGTGTTTGGAAAGAACGCAAGTTCAGATTATTTTGTACTCTATGATGATTATTCAGTCATTGAGATAATAATTAAAGAGCTATAGAATTTTAGTTGTGATGAGAAATTATTTCGCTATACCCTCTAAAGGTAAAGAGTTAACCTGAGAATACTTGAAGCAAAAAAATTAGCATCCAATTTTTATTTTTTTTTTATTTTTCACAACGAATAGTAGTGGTTTTAGTGTTGTCGAAAATCTGTTTAAAAACACAGTGATTTAAAAAAAAATAAAAATAAAAAAGACGAAAGTAAGAGTAAAATCCTAATCAAACTTGTGGCAGCTATGAAAATGAACATTTATAAACTATTATACTACTCCACATACACTCCACGATTAAGAATAAATTATCGAACAAACTTAAAGTTAAAAGTATATTATTTAGTGTATGCTTTTAAATAAAGGTTAGATTTGTACTATTTATCCCTCTCACTGACACTGTACAAAAGTTGTGTATACGTCACCGAACAATTTAACTAGATAACCATACAAGTCAATGTAGATTTTACCTGCATATTTATGAATAAGGTCATTAGGTAGGTGCATGTATACGCAAATGTTGCGACTTACGTAAAATATCCAGAAATATTTTCAATACCTGTTACAAGCAGCTTTGTGTCGATTTTGTTAACGTGTAGTGATAGCTGCGCAGGACACGATGATCGGTACCAAAATTATTATTAAAATGACGTAGTACTTTAGTTGCAATCTTGAGACTTGTTGGGAGAAGACAGGTAAGAAATAAGTTAAACACTTTTACTCGTTTCCATTATGATAACGTTGAATATTTGATTCATACAAATCGAAATTATTAATTAACTTAAACGTACAGCCATAAGCTCACCAGATCTTTCACTGACGCTGACTAATTTCTCTTGAAAATTCTAAGTTCTCTACTCGTGTTTATATCAATTTTTTATCGATGGCATATGGTGGCGTGGTATTCTATAATATTCTATTTTCATTCCCTTTTATTATCGTATTGCACTATTATGTGAATATGAGACTTGATCTAGGCTTTCCGATATTTGTGTTTTACACCTACGCCACATTATATTAATAATATTTATATCATAAATTATACTAACTATATAATTTAGGTAATGCGCATTGAAATTCATAAAATAACTACACTAGATTTCGGGCTTACTACAAACATACTAGGCTTACTACTCAGCATACCTATAGGCTATAATTCGTTGCACGGCGTGTTGTATAGGCAAAATAGGTACATGTAAAAAATTTTAGTGGATAAAAAAATGTAAACTACTCTAAAATGGTTATACACCTTAAAAACACACTATAAATTTTACACTTATGCAAATTTCTGATTTTAAAAAGCTAATCGAGATAGTTTAAATTGCATTTATTTTATATTTATTAATTCATATTTTATATTTTATATGATACATATAGGTAGGTCTTTTATATTCTAATCGTCAATAAATAATAATAATAAAATAGTTACACAGCAAAAAATTGGAATGTATTTTTTTATGTAAAAATAGTTTTAAATTTTAGATTCTGAACGAAGTGATGAATGTATTGATTTAACAATGATGTGTGTTTTTTTTTTCGTTTCTTAGTTTATTAACCTAAACTTTTAACGTATATACTATATCTTATTTAGAAAAATATAAACAATAAAGTTATCAACCATTTTTAACATTTTTTTCTATTTTTTTCTGCATTTTATATTGTATAACAGGTCTACAACTATTATATTCAACCATAACCAATAGCGACCATAATATAGATAATTTTTTTTTTTTTTTTTAAGAAAATAAAATAATTATAATGTATTGTTTGTGTGTGTGCACCGATACTAATAATAAATATATTATTATTGTAACTAATAGCAACCAAACTAAAAAATCAAATAACTAAAATTTCCATAAAAAATCTCAAAATATCTGTTTGAGCACCCCCGGGATTGGATCTATCACTTTTTAAAGTAGCCTATGTCCTTTTTCAGTATCTAAACTCTCTATGTACCAAATTTCATTTAAATCGGTTCAGTAATTTCGGAGCCTTTTAAATACAAACAATCAAATCTTTCCTCTTTATAATATTATTATAGTAAGTATAGATGATATATTATATTCATTAAATAAAGGTAAAACTCTATAATAGTTTTTAAAATCTAAATTAATAACTCAATACAGTAATTAAATAATATTTTTACGGTATACAATCTACCAGAATTTGCATTCCTTGGCATCGTTTTATAACCATTCTTTCTTCTTGTTTTTATTTATATAATTCTACTGTATGTATATGTCAGTGTATGTCACTGAACTCCTCCTAAACAGCTGGATCGATTTGAACGAATTTTTTTTGTATGCGTTTAAGTGACGCCCTGGATAGTTTAGATACATAAATCAGCCTTGCAGATGGTGCCGAAGTCGTCAAAATAAAACTCTCTTTTTTGGGCACAACTCAAAAAGTACCAACAGATATTTTAAGTACAGTTTTCACTAATCAATAGGTTATTTCGACGTATATAGAAAATATGCTGAAAAGGTCTAAACTCAAGGATTATTATATCGGTAAACATGGTAACAATTTTGTTTGTAGAAATATAAAAACCTAGTTATTTTAATGTATAAATAACAAATTATTTATCGTTGTCGATACGTATAATTATTTGGACTTAGAATAATTTCATCAGTTTGTTTTAAATAATTATTTGGACATTTTTACAATAAAACAATTTAAATATATATCCCATCAGGATTTATTATTTCAACTTCCACCACAAATCTACATCACTACGATTGCTCACACGGGGCACGTTACAATACTGAACAGGCGCATCCATCGAAAAGTGGACTGTCACATTTGGTTTTTTAAGTTGTAGTTATCGTACGTTTGCATATAAACCATGCTTAGGCGAAGGTCTACTAATAGGATGTAGTACGGAAAATGAAAAAATAGTACGCTTAGTACCTACCTGCTTAGCAATGAAAATTCTGTGAACAAAGCAATAGACTTTTACAAAATCGTGAAAGAAATATAAATTTAAGCAATGTTAATGTATGGTTTAATAAAGAATACTCTGCAATGAATTACGATTTTATGATTGATTATAAAAATGATCTGATAGTTTTATTAGGTGCAATGTCTATTGTTTGTCAGTATTGTTTAGCTTTAAAGGGAAATTACGAATCTGAAGGAATGTGTTGTTTAAATATAAAAATTAAATTAGAAGAGATTTGTCCCCCTTCTGAACCATTGAATTCTCTACTTATAGGCGATCATTCTAAACATGGATAATTCAAGCGTAACATATTTCGTTACAATAATGCTTTTCAAATGATATAATTTAAAAGTGGTAAAATAGTTGAAGGTGATGCGTACTTTTAAAGTCTAAGGCCGGATATATCATTTGGCTGGCAGTCTACTACTAAATCGGTATGACGAATACATATTTTTTCAGATATACTTAAGAGAACAGGGTAAAAAGTGAAACTACACATCAGATCTTCTTGATTTTTTTTTTTTAACGAAAGAGTATATCACGGTCCACGGAGGTTTCTATCACAATAACACAATAACTTGGAGAAAACACAATTTTTGTAGGTGCTAAAGCCTAAAACAGTATTATGAGATTTAAAATAGAAATATTTGTTTATAAATGGTTGGTATTAGTTTTTAATAATATTAGTTATAATAATAAAGTGGTCAACACATAAGTCATTGTGTTATACTGACCAAATAAAAAACCACGAAACGGCACATTATTGCTTCTAATCTACCGTAGTAAAAAAAAATTGATATAACTTTGAAACTTAAGAGTTGGAAACTATAAACTTACGCACACATCTCGTGGAGTCCATAATCTACAACAGGTGGACTGCCTAACTGATAATAAAATACTGCTCGCATAATCGTAAAATATATTTATTCATTTTTGCTGGACAAATAAATTGTCGTCAATACTATTTTGAACTTTCAACCGTAAACATCTGCAGTATAAAATAAATTTAATATGTCTAAAATGGTAGAAAAAAAATAAACAGCGCGTCTTTTTCAAACTTGACGCTCAATCCCGAATGGACAATTAAACAATTGAACTCTGAAAACAAAACAAAATCATTAACGAATATGGCGTTAGTATATTCTGACGAATAGGAA
>VUJU01002344.1:0-15042 GCA_009835225.1 Aphis craccivora
ATCGATTGTTTTATTGTTTAAAATAAATATTTTGATGAGAATAAATATTTTAAATTTAATAAATTTGTCAATTTTTATTATTAAATATATATTAAAAATATTAAAAATATACTTCAACTGATGCAAAGTAAACTTGTATGCCAATTCAATCATCTTTACATATTTTAAATCGAACAACTAGAAGTACCTTAATTTTTGTCAGGCGCGTATAGCTATTTTTCCTATATTCCACGTGTGTAAGACAAAGACAGAAAATCAACGCTTCCAATCCCCTTAACAGAAAATATTTTATTTGGTTAGTTTATAGTAATTACTAATTAATGATTGGACTGAGTGGTTTCATCCAAATGGAGGACCGATTTTAATATTTACCAGTAGGCCATATTAGCCTAGCAATACTAGTAAAAATTGTTTTGTAATACTATTTTTAATAATTTTGTTTTAGGAAAGAAAATATAATCATATTAAATCTGATCACTTATTAGATATTTGTAAACGCATCAGATTATTGAGCAACTATGAAAAGTCCTCAGTTCCAGTGGTTTTCTCTTTACTTGGAAAAGGAAGCTTTTCACTCGTTAATACTCAAAGTAAATTTTTCATAAACTATATTATTTTAATTTGTATTTGAAATGATTTCCTGTATTCTAGAAAAACGTAAATACCTATCACTTGCTGATTGTATTACACGGCAACATAGTTCTTTGCCATTGCCTCCTTTACATGTTCGAGGTCAAAACATTGGTAATCATAAATTATTCACACAACTTGCCCCATTTATTTATTTCAATTATATTTTTTAGTCAAAGTATTATTTGGTCGTGAAATTTCTGGTTCAGTTGATAAAAGATATTTACTGCCTGTATCCAAATTTTCAAACGTGGAATTTCATGGACGAGTTCTTGGCCATTTAACTGCTGTTTACTGTGTCTGTTTTGATACAACTGGCAGATACATTGCTACTGTATGTTATATTTAAATGCAATTTTGTATAATTTAATATTTAATATTTTTATTTATTTCAGGGAGCTGATGATTATTTAGTTAAATTGTGGGAGGCAAATACTGGAAGACTCTTGTCAACATTAAGAGGAGCTAGTGCTGAAATAACAGATATAGCAATCAACACTCAAGCTACATTAATTGCAGCTGGAAGTATGGACAAAGTATTGAGAGTCTGGTGTCTTCAAACAGCTAGACCAGTAAGTTTTGTTGATAATTTTTCAATAAAAATAGAAGTAAATTTTAAAATATTCAGATTTTTGCACTTATTTATCATTTTTATTATTTATTTGTTTTATTTAGATTGCTCATATAGTAGCACATGCTAGTATGATTGTAACTGTAAATTTTTGCCCTCAAACATTTAATGGACTTGGTTATATAGCCTCAACTAGTACTGATGGTTCAGTTGTATTTTGGCCATTTCGATCTAACAATGGAAATACGATTTTTGAGTGAGTTCAATTGTTTTATTTTTTGAAGCTTTGATTGTTATGCATTTGTTTAGTTAATTTATTTGTTTATTTAATTTTTTTTTTTATTTTATTATATTTGCTTATTATAGTATTAAAAATTTATTTTTCTTCTTACAGATCTAATTTAACTGTTTATAATGAACGCATGCGACCAGGTAGTGCCAAAATTCTTTGTGGTGCTTTTTCAGCTGGTGGTGTAATGTTTGCTACAGGCAGTGCTGATCATAATGTTAGAGTATACAAAATGACACCCCCATCACCAGATGCATCAGCGCCAGTACGCTTAATGGAGGTTGAAGCTCATTCTGATACGGTTGACTCTATACAATGGGCTCATAGTGGTTTAAGGTTTAGTTCTGGTTCAAAAGATGGAACAGCATTAATTTGGGCATACAAAAATCAAGAGTGGAAGTATAAAACATTACACATGACAACAAAGTTAAATAAAAAGTTAGTTAAAGCAAAATTTACTTTAATATTTACTTCATAATTTAAAAATGAACAATTAAAAAAAATATTAAATAATTATTAGTCTTGCGGAAAAAAAATCTGATGAGGAATTTAAGCAAGTTAAACCATCTGTGACATACTTATGTTGGGATCAAAGTGATCGTTGGATTATTACTGCATGTACAGATATGACTATAAAAGTTTGGGATTCATGTACTACTGAACTTTTACAAGTAATGACTGGACATAAAAAAGAAGTATATGTTTTAGAATCACATCCATTTCATTCTAAGGTTAGTATAACTCCTAAGTATTATAACAATTACATATTTATTAGTTAATATATTTTAAATTCTGAATAGATCAACAATTGTATTGATTTTGCAAGTATATTGGTGTATTTTTTTTTTTTTTTTGAGTGTGTTTACGTGTTAAGTAATCAAAAGAAGCTTTAATGTTCATTTTTTACGGTGGTTTTGGATAGAAAATTGTATCTAATTTGAAGTTGAAATACTCTTAATTAAAAATTTCCCAGTAATTTATTTTATAATAAAAAATAAAAAAAACAAACAAACAAAAAGAATAAACGTTTTTATTATTCAAAAGTATATCATTGAATTCAAATTTAACATACCCATATAGTAAACCACTTGACACCTAGTTTACAGCAAACAGTACCCATTTGCTATCTTTTTTTTTTTTTTTAATTTTAATATTAAATTTAAGATTTTGTTGAGTGCTGGTCATGATGGAAAGATATTTATATGGAACATAATAACTGGAGAAGTATTAGTATCATTTCAAAATTCCATTGAAGGTCAAGGTTTTGCTGCATTATATGATGCTAAATGGTCTCCTGATGGAACAATGTTTTCAGTGACTGATTCACAAGGTCATTTATTAACTTATGGACTAGGAATACCCTCGCCTCGCAGAAAAGTATATTATTTTATTAATATATTAATATTCTATCTTATTTACTCTAACTTATAATTTTTAGTAATAATAAATATGTTCTAGGTTCCATATGAAGTATTTTTTCATACTGACTATAGACCGTTGTTACGGGCAGCTGACCATTCCGTATTAGATGAGCAAACTAACATGGAACCACATTTAATGCCTCCTCCATTTCTGGTTGACTCTGATGGTTCACCTTATCCTCCAGAAATTCAAAAACTTGTTCCTGGAAAAGAAAATGAAGGGCTTTTACAACTAGTGGCAGATGTAATAATTAATGAACTAGGTTAGTAACCTTTGTCAGTGATCATTAAAGACCGGATTTATATTCTCAAAAAAAAACCTTCAAATATTCTCATTATATTCTTAAAAATCTTAAAAATATGCAAAACTAATCACTGAATATCAATATATGCTTTAATATGCATTTTTTCAATTTTTTTTTTAACAACATTCAAAAATAACACTCAACATTCAAAATAACAATTTACTATATAGGACATTGGTACATAATATATGTTTAAAAAAAAATCAATATTCCTTTGGTGTATGCAATGGCAAATATTTACTTTCTGAAGAATAAAAAAGAAACTTGAAATATTATTTTAATATTATTATAGAATTAACAAATAATATGTTTTTTGTCACAATGATAAAAAAAAAAGTAAAAATATGTTCAAAAGCAATTTTTCCGGTATCGCAATATTAAAATTAATAATAAATACAGCTTTTTTCTCGCAATTTACTAAATATTCTAAAATATGCTAAATGGGATTAATATTCTCTAACCTATGAAATATTCTCAAATATGCAAAAAATATTTTTTTCTACGAACTCAGAATTGAACGAATCGTCCACATTTTTTAATCTCATAAGACTGCATAGACCCAGTAACGATATGTAAAAACATATAAATCTGGTTTTTAGTCATCATATTTAAATATTTAATAATTAAAACATTACCATTATAAAAACAATACATTCCTTACTTTGCTCAATATTTGAAATACCTTAATATTAATAATATTTCTATCCTAAATTTATTTATTTTTAGGCCGAACTGAAGTTATTGGAATTCGAGGAACTGCTAACATGAACACTGTTGAGCATTTATCTAATAATTCACCTAATCAGTCTAGTATGTAAAATATTGTTATTTTATATTATAATATATTTATATTAATATTATGACATCATTATATTTTAGGAGTTATTAGCTTACATCCATCAGTAGAACAAAATAGTAGTTCATTTTCATTTGAAAATAGACCAAGAATTATTTGTAAACCACTAAAACCATCAATAATGGATCAAATTCAAAACCGAATGTATGTTTAAATGGACGTTTTAAAGTCCCACTTAATAAAAGCCTAATTATTGTATTATTATAGTATTCTTTAGAGATTAGCAATATATTACATCAAATCAATAAATATGTATTGTTATATAATTATAAATGATTTTCTAGTAAAACTTTGGGTGTTATGGAAGAAGAAGAGTTTACTTTAGAAAGTGATAAACCACTAGTAATTGATGAAAAACCTCAAGTTTTGTCTGTTAAGCCAAAAAAAAAGCCTCAAGCAAAACATTCTTATAGTACTAGAGCAACTAATATAGAAAATGATCCACAAGTATGTTAAAAAGTTATATTCTTATCAAGTAGCCAAAATATTACTATTATTTTTTAAATTATATTTTAGGAAAATAGATCGTCATCTAACCCAGAAGAATCTCAAGAGGAAGATGCTGATTATACTGATGGAATTGATTCAGATGAAAAAGTTGAATCATTGTCAGATTCTGATTCTGGTACTAGCTCTGAATATTCTGATTGGGTGGCGGATAGTGGTACCAATCTTGAACCACCTAAACGTACTCAACATCGAAGACGTCGTGTTAAAAGACCTACTACTCCACCTTCATCTCCATCACCTCCGTCATCTCCACATGATGGACCTAAAACGGTGCCTCCTCGAAAAGTACTAAAGGTAAATGTTAAGAATTTAAACAATTTTTTTTCATTGCTCTATAGTCTATATAATATATTATGTTTTTTTATTAGGATGTTCCAGAAATATATAGACCTTCTGAGTGGTTTTCAGAAGTTTTACCAAAAAAATCACCTTATTGTCCTCAAATGGGGGATATTTTAATGTTTTTTGAACAAGGTTATAAATTATATTTAGAAGCAGTGGAAGCAAAAAAAGTTTACAAATTAAAAACAACACAATCTACTCCATGGGGGGAATTAGAACTTAAAGTAAGTAATTTTAAATATATTTAGAATATTTGAAGAGTTATGTTTAGTATTAATTGATCAATTAATTACAAGGAACCTCAAATGGTAAAAGTAATTGGAATAAAATATGAGATAAGACCTCCTCGTTTATGTGGATTGCGCTTAGCTGTATTGAAAGAAAATGGTGATCATACTTCTTTTAGTTTTGACCTAAAATATCATGATATGCAAGATGTAATAGATTTTTTAGTTTTACGACAAACATATGAAGCTGGATTAGCAAGAAACTGGAAAGAAGGTTTATTAATTTATTTTGAATATTTTAATTTTATTTTACAAGTTATTAACTATTTCAATTTATTGAAGGTCAACGATTCCGAAGCATGATAGATAATGCTTGGTGGTGTGGTAAAATAGTTGAACAAAGTACTTCTCGTTCACCATTTTTGTGTTATCAAGTTCTTTGGGATAATGGTGAAAAAGAAAATTTAAGTCCTTGGGATATGGAACCTATAAACCCTAAAAGTATGGATTATTTTTATTAATGTATTTTACTATTTTTCATCATTTATGTTTGTTAATTATTTTTATATTAAATAAAGGAGAACCATTGAATGGTATGTCACTGCCAGTGACTACAAAAGAAATGAAAGATATATTATATCGACCAGAATCTGGAAATAAAGAATGGCCTAGTGGGTCTCGAGATTTAATTTGTGACCGTATATTGAGAGGATTGCATGATCTTATGGGAATGTCACTTGCAGAACCATTCCTTGCACCAGTCGATATTCAAGAGTATCCATCTTATGCATATATTGTGGAATATCCTATTGATCTATCAATCATAAAAGTAAAGTAATTTATATATATTATAAACATAATAATAATAGTAATACTTAATTCGTTTATTTAATATTTTAATTTTAGGCAAGATTAGAAAATCGTTTTTATAGACGTCTAGCAGCTGTACAATTTGATGCAAGATATGTAGCAAGTAATGCTGAAAAATTCAATGAAGAAGGTAGTGATATTGTGAGAAGTGCTCAAATTATCACTGAAATCTTATTGAAAATTATTAAGTATGTTGTACAGATTTTTGTATTTATAATATTTTACTCCCAATAATTATTAAAAATATTTATTTTATGTAAAACTTTTTGTTTTAATTTTTTTACTATGCTAAATCTTTTGTTCCTCGTAATCTTTGAATAATTATTGATGGTAAAAAGAGTCAGCTGTATATATTTTTAATAATTTAAACTTTTTTTTACAATTTTACTAAAGCTTAAATTTTTACAGATCTTCTTCACCAGTTGAAGTTCCTGCCCTGTGTCGCCAATTACAACAAAATTATAAAAATTACGAAGAAGAAAAAAAAAATGTATTAACTGATGGCCGATCACGTAAATTAAGGCCTAGATCATTAAGAGAAAGAAGCCGACAAGAATCTAATCAGCCTTTTAATTGGAAATTGGAGTGTAAAAATTTTTTGAAACTTATGTGGTTGTCAAAAAATAGTACCCCATTCAGGTAATACTATTTAGAATTTATGAATAATTAATCTAATTTCATAGGAAAAAAAATTTAGCTTTATTTACTAGTACTTATTAATAAAAAATGTGTATACTTATGAATTATGGTAATCAATTGAAGTTCAATCAGTTGTACTCATGTATAATGAATTTCTATCCCAATTATTTGCAATTTTTTGTTTATCATTGTCGATAATAATAGTATATATTGTCTTAGTGTTACTTACTAATAGTGACTATTCATTTAAAATAACTATATATTTTAGGGAACCTGTTGATTATAGTAAATATCCAGATTATGAACGAGTTGTTAGTACACCAATGAATTTAACAACCATTCGAGAAGATTTACGTGGAGATAATTACAAAACTCCTCTAGATTTCTGTGAAGATGTTAGACGAGTATTTAATAATGCACAAACCTATTTTCAATTTTATCCTGATGAAAAGGTAAGATTCTTGTATAATTCATCATTATACAAAAATAGTTAAAATAATGGCATATTTAAAAAGTTAAATTGTATAATTTGATGATCCATTAAGTCCATTTTCCCAGGAATGACAGGTTAAACAATTCTTAAACATATTAAAGTTTTATAACATTCATAAAATGTTTTTATGTTTAAGTTGGAACAAATTACTCAAGAAATGATAGTTATGTCAGAAGAGAACATAACTCAAATACTAAAAAATTGGGAAAAACAATCATCCAGACGCCCCACGTGTAAGTAAAATATTAAATGACAAAAATTTTTTTAATCATTATATGTTTTCTAAATAGCTATTGTAAGTCACTTGAGTTCACGTCCACAAAGAAGATGTCGCTTAAAAAGACAAAGAGACTTAGACAATACCCCAAGTGAAGATGAAAGTGATGCTGATTTTAATTTAAGAACCAAAAGACCACGAAGGTTAAGAACTGTTGCAATTAAAGAGGAAACAACAGATCAATCATCATCAGAAGAAGAAACAAAATTTGATCCTAATCAACCTTCAACTAGTTATGCACATAGTAAGTTTTATTTATTAAGTTAATTTATAATTTTTAATTTATAAATTAAATAATTTTAGATGAAAGAAGTGAACCTAGTAGTCGTGTTAAAATAAAAAAATCTATTGATATGCCATCAACTAGTCGTGAGATTAAAGAAGAAGTTCAAAGTGATGATGAAACACCACTTAGGCGTCATTCATCAAGAATTCGTAAATCTACTTATCGTGTACAAGAGAATAATGATGAAAGTGATGAAGATGATGATTATACTCCCACTCGACGTCAGCGGCCAAAACGATTAGTTAAACCACTTCCGCAAGATGATGATAGTGATGATGAAGTTATGCCTACTAAACCATCTCACAGTAGACGACTCCCAGTATGTGCAGAAAGATTTGAAGTACCTCCAATTACTAGAAGGCAACCTACAAGATTTCATGATGAAGATGACAATGAAGAAGATCAACCTACTAGAGCTAGAGCTACTCAGTCAAGATTTTTAAACACTGAAGAAACTGATCAGAGAGGAACAAGAAATTTGAGAAAGAAAAAACGTTGGGATTATGCCAAAATGTTGGATGTATCTGGTGTAAGTAGTGAAGAAGGCGCTGATGACTGGAAACCTTCACCAAAGTTTTCCAAAAAAATATCTTCCCGTCATAAAAGTCAAGCCTCAAGGACCAGAAAAAAAAAGAATTATACAGAATGTAGTGATCAAAGCTGCAGTAGTGATGATAATAATGATGATGACAATGATGAAGACGATGAAGAAAATAGTGTTAATATAAGAGTATCTGTAAGTAGTAGAGGGCGGATTAGAAAATTAACTGCAGAAGCCAAAGCACATTTGTTTCGAAGATAATAAAAGTTATTGTTAATATTTCTCATTTCTTAACAATTTGTATTATATATCTTATTTTTATTATTATTTTAACTGTTAATAAAATTTACAAAAAAATATTGACAAATATTATTATTGTTAATTAACATTTTATGTAATAATTTAATTATATTTTTAGTTCATTAAGATGCATTTAATGCCTAGTTATATTTTTATATTTATTAGTATGATATTATATTGTATTGTAGAAATTCAAATTGTTGTCTTGAAAATCTAAGCTTTTATTTTCAATTAACTGTTTTTATATGCATGACATACTTATGTTATAATATTAAATGTCTAAACTATTGATTATAATTTATATTATAGGTTAGGCATATTTTGGAAATTATATTTTAATTGTTTTAAATATTTAAAATTATGACAATTTTAAGAAAAAAAATGTATGATATTTATTAAAAGAAGAATTTTAAAATATATGATTAAGTATTTAAGTACCTATATTTGTTTTTAAATATTTATTCACTTTAAATTATTTAGATTTTTAATGTTTTAGATTCTGAACGAAGTGATGAATGACGGAATGTATTGATTTTACAATGATGTGTGTGTTTTTTTTGTGTATACACTATACATTTTCGAAATAACTGGGCCATGTGCGGCGTGCGCTAATTATTGTTCTGTTGAATCGATTAAAAATGAGTACCGCACTAGATACGAAATACTGCGCACGTCAAATGCCTAATACAAATACTATTGGCATTCGTACAATACACGATATACTTCACAATTTCGAATTGAATATTTGAATTTGTTGATCTACACTAATTAATCGTTATTTTAATCACTGGGATTCGGTGACAAGATTTTTTAGTAGAAGCGAATTCAGTTTGTTGCAGTGGCGTATTTACGGGGGGGGGGTTGTAAGGGTTTTCTACCCCCACCAATCTTTTATACAAATGGTTAGAACAAATTAAAAATGACGTACTAATAACTTGTAATTTGTATCATAAATATATTTACCCCCCCCCTTCCCCAGAAAAAAATCTTATCTACGGTTTGTTAGTACCCACCCATATAAGTTCACTATTTATGATGTAAACAATATATCTAGTTAAGTTATAGTAGTAGGTACATTATCTTATTTTATACCTCAAAATAATATATTATTACAAAATATAATATTTGCTTAAATATTTAAATAACAATGCATCTTTTAATAATTGTGAACTATATTTTCACAATACCTACCTAATTGTTAACAGCTTATTCATTCTTGTTTTTAATTTTTATATTACTATTTATTTAATTTGATAGTATTATAGTAATATTAATACCTATCACGAACTAAGGTATATCTTAGTCCTTGATTAATATGGTTCCAGTTGATTTTGTTTCATTGTAGATTTTAATATACTTTTAATAAACTATAATTTTTTGAAAAAGACTGTTCAAATGAATTTGGTGTCGCTTACTGGGTAAACGGATGTTTCGCAGTTCGGAATAAATAGGTCATTTTTGTCGTAACAACGTAATCCAAGCTGAAAACTCAACACCAGAACAAGCAGTAACTGTTTAAAGAGGCCACAGCCTATTTGCGCCCCAGAGTGGTACATTTGAGCGCCGAGGGATGTGGACAGATGCGCCCGATTTATAAATCGGCAGGTATAGCCCATTATCCATATTATTATGCGGCTATTTCGCATACAACTTTGCCGTTGTGATTCATAATATAGATTATTTTTATCTTGATAAATACCTACTTAAATAAGACGGATTAGTAGATTATATAGTATAATTGGGCGCCCGAGAATCGGGTCACATTTTAACTACCTACCTGTTTCGTATAATATATTGTTTACATTTTACTAACCGGGGCTATTGAGTATAGGTTTATAATAAAGTTAAAATGTTTGATATTGTTATATTTTTACTTTATTTATTTAAATTGTCATTTGTTGTATATCTTTTTTCGATGTTTATTTTATTGTGGTAAAAATGTATAACAATTAATAATAATCTACTGTTTTATCTTTATCTAAATAATGCCGATAAGTAATACATTTGTAAATTTAGTCCTCTATTATTTGAGTAGGTATTCCATTTATGCGACTTTGTCCTAAATCTGTAACTCTGTAAGCCAATACTACTGATACCGTTGTTTCTTTCTTTATTAATTGTTAGTAAATTGAATAATGTACTATAATAATATAATATAATTACACCTCTCTTCTCTGTTATTTATATACAAGCTTATTTTTTGCTCAGAAACTCCCAGTATGGAAGTGAGAACCATTGTTTTTTTTCTTTGTTCTGTTGATGTAGTAAAAACTAAAAGTGTACGTTTAGTAAAGAATAGGAACTCCCAAATGCAGTGACGTGTTTAGGGGGTGGGCCCGGTAGGCATGTGTCCACCCACATTTTTGTATAAGTACTAGACTAGTTTAAATTGAATCTACAATACTCAATGAAAAATGATAATATGATTTATAAATAGTTAGAAAAAAAATTGTTTTGATTATTATTTTGTATTCAATAAAAGTGTAGAGCAATATGAGTGACGCATATTTATACGTATTCTAAATATTGTTTTTGTTTCTATTAATTTTTCTATTACAATTATTATGAGTTTATGGTTAATCTAAGTATGAAATATCTATAAACCAAAGTAAATTATGTGTTAAAGTTTATGTCTTAATAAAGAGTAACCTACTATTTGTTTTAAAATAATTAAAATTAGTAATTTAGAATAAAAATAAGAAAACATAAGTAGATCAAATTATAAAATGAGGAGGAGGTAAAACCATTCTGATCCTAACAATTGTGACCCATCCATAAAAAAAAGTTCTGGACACACCACTGCCCAAATGTCGTATCCATTTTTTGATTAATATCAATGGATTATCTACACAAATCTATTATAAGCTCTGTTCGCGCCAAGCAACCTGTCTATCGTGGGATGGTGGTCTTGTATTCTTGTTAATGGTCTGAGCGACGACCAAAAAATACGCTACAATGTAGTACAATATGCTGATGCCATTCTCAAGCATATGCGTCTCTGTACTTTCTGTAGGACGACCCATCCCGTTGCACTCATATCTTCCGTCCACACTGGTGCGCCGTATAGCATGATGTAAGCCACATTACTTAACAACTTCCTCTTGGTCGGCCTCACTGCGCTGATGTTCGGCATTATTCTCGTTAGGCTTTGTACAACTTTTCCCGTTTTTGCCGCGACTACTCTTGCGTGTTCTGTGAATGACCATTTGCTGTCCAGCTGTAATCCAAGGTATTTAAGGTTCTTGCAGGTTGTGACCTGGTGGCCATCGACGATGATGGTGATTATACGTTCTGGTGTTTGTGACTATCATGGCCTCACACTTGTGTAACGCAAGCTTCAGTTCTGTGTCGGCCAACCAGTCCCTGACTTTCTGAGCTGAGCTTGATAGTAATTGTTCCAAAAAAATATGTCATAAAAAACAAATTGGAACCCAGCCTACATCTCGGTCAAGAAGGAAAGTTGGAATATCTTTTGGAGCTAAACGTATCCAAGCTGGCCGACCATCTAATAAGGAAATAAATCCATCAGTTAAGCAACAAAAAAGATGTTTGGGTTTAAATATAAAAACAACGTGACAAATACCAAATCGCATTAGTATTACTTTATTTTTTATTTTATTGATTTATTGTAATTGTTTAGGTATTGACTATATTTTTAATATTAATGATAGGTAGTGTTTTTTTTATATATTTGTATTTATTGATTGTATTTTTTTATTATTATTATTATTAACAGTATTGTATGTATGTAATATGTATTGATTATTCAGTGTATTTTTATTATTATTGTAATTATTGAATTATTGAATATTGACAGTATGAAGAATGTAATAGTTATGTAATATATTTTGTATAATATAACCGAATGCAACACTATATAAAAATAACCTAACTTGACCACTGTCTACGCCCTACACTATACGTCGCCTGTGTGCTAAAATATAAGCTAGTTACTTGCCTACGCCTCGTATAGCACGAATAGGCAATTATTTTTGCGCGACGACACCAAGGAACGGGAGTGATCTATTATTACGGGAATTAGGATAATCGGATAATGCAGTTTAGACAGTTTAGTTATGGGGAGGGAACTCTGTGATCGATCCGTTCTGGTGCAATAACCACAGAGTTTACAATTAGGGACACAACTTAAAATTAACCTTAATAATTATTGAGGTCCGGGTACGATGATGGTCAGTTGATCGAATTCGACGACCTGGACGGCCTCTTACACAACGGATTAGTTGCTCGCGGACTTACGCGGTGACAATCTAGATGGTGATGACGTGATGGTGAAACAGCGACACACAGTAGTCGGGAGACGCTGGTTATGATGCTTGGGTGAATGAGGTGTTAAAATGGAAAATAATTTACTAGATGTGTCGTGGTATGAGAAGTTTGTTTGCCCTCACAATGAAGAGGTATAATAATAATAATATTGTAATCCGTGAGTAATGGATCACGGAATAATAATAAGAATAATTCAACTATTGCGCTCAATGCGACTTTACAATTAAGTATCAAAAACAAACAAAAATTATGAGAAACAACACCAACGCTGCAATAGCGGGAGAGAGTACAAAAAAAGTACGTAATCCAGTAAAATTAAAGATTAATAAAGAAAAAAACGGCGTTGGCCGCAGAATAATAACAATAAAAATTAGAAATTAATAAGAAATAACATAATATATGATAATATACAACGGCATAGTCGACTAATAATTAAATAATATAATAGGAAACAATAAAGAGAATAAAAATATACATAGATAGTAGAATAATATTATAATAATTAAACAATGTATATACATAAAAGACGGAGTAGAGTGTGGGGAAGACGGGAGAAGAGATAAAAAGGTGCCGTCGTACATATTATAATATATATATCTATTAACCGTGGTCGTGCGGCGAATAGGCATTGAACTCTATATGATAATATATATATCATATAGAGTTCAATGCGAATAGGTAACAGCGATAGGTTATCATTGTCACGGCGCTTACATATTTCATGCATTTTTATTTTAATTAATAATTATAATTAAAAAAAAATTATTATTTACAAGTAACTGGTTTTTTTTTATAGGGGAGATTCGGTCTCGAAGTCTCCCCTGGTCATAAACCTATTATAGGTCTATGCTTATATGCAAATATTACACTTTCAGTACTGGTCATTGTATACAACGTCTGGCTTTTGTAAATAATTATCTATACCTACGTGGCTTAAATAACTCGGACATTGTAAACTTTGTCCGGTCTGTGTTTACCACGATTTAAGATATATATATCTTATCTTAAATCATGGTGTTTACAATGATCCGCCATGGAACAAGACTACTTTACTAAGCGACTTTAATTTTTCAAATATTTTTTTTTCGAAAAGGAGTGTTTTAACAAGTTAAGATTAAAATAAATATAAAATAAATAAAATAAAAATAAATTGGCGGAAATAATTAGTTTTTAAGTTATGACGTATATGACTATTATGACTACGTTTTTAAATTAGCGAGTATATCAGCGCCACCCCTCCGCTCCGAAAATCGAAAATATCACTCAACTTGCTATGCAATGCCACCTCAAGTAGGCATTGGGTTAAAATACATTTTAGGGGTAACTACTATTTTTACAATTAAAAACATTAAAAACAGTAAAAAAAAAAAAAAAAAATACGAAAAATTAAATCATTAATCGCGACGTTGTATTTTATTCTGTACCGGTATTGAAGTATTAACGCGTAGGTATACAATAATAATACAGTAATAATTGTAAATCAAAAAATACCCCTTTAAAAAAAAAAAATCGAAAAAATAAGGTATTTTTAAATGTACCTAGATACCTTTTTTAAATTTTAATATCTGGTCACCGTCAGGCCCTTACCTACATACTAAGGCACTAGGCAAATAGTTTGCGCGTGGACTCGATATTAAATCGCTGTGAAGTAAATTAAACAAATTAGACTATTCACATTATATAATATATAAAGCGAGCGGATAAAATTCACCATCGTCCGCGACTACAGATCGCACGTCATGGTTAATTTTAGACGAATATTCGCCTGAGACTGTACATTGTTTTGACTATTAAGTTTATTCCACAGATAAATAATATACTATATACTTTAATATATAATATATCTGTGGACTATTCCCACTGGGCGAATATTCGAGCGCGTTCCGCGAATAAAACGATGGTTTGGCGCGAATTTTATAATCATGTAAAAATGTAAAATGTTAGTGTTTAAGCTCTGTGTTCTTAGCTAATAAAATCGCGAACTATTGGCCTAGCGCGTAACTGTAAGGGCCTTTAACTTTAATAGTCTTAGGTTAGGATAATTCATAATATTGTTTATTGTTTAATGTTTTACTATTGTACATTAATTGTGTTTTGTACCTACCCGCCATAAACTGTTATATTGTTATCAGTGTTATCAGTGGTGATGGTGGTCTCGTATCCGTTAAGATATCTTAAACCGTGGTAAAGGCATAGAA
>VUJU01002344.1:15092-38495 GCA_009835225.1 Aphis craccivora
TTAATATCATTTGACCATTAGATAATTTCAAGTATATAGATTATTATGATGATAACATGATACACACTTTTTTCTTTTTTAACTAAAGCTTTTAGGTATTAAATCTTGTACCTATAACATAACTATATTAAATTTATATACATTAAATTTGAGCGTTTATCATTAAGAGCCTAGAGCTATAAATTGTTTTTATACTGCCACCTATCTTTTGGTTCAATAATTTTTTTTTTTTTTGCTAGATTCACATCAGAAATCATCCTTTTTATGTAAGATGTTCTTGGTCGTCCTCGATCTCTTTTGCCATTTATTTTTCCTTCTATTATAATATACAGAACTCCTTTGTGTCTTAAGACGTGACCAATCATATTCTTTCTTTTAAGGTGCTAAGTATCTTCCTAGATTCATTTATTTTGTTCAAAACATTTCCGTTCGTTCTTCTTTCAATAATATAGTGATTAAATTATTTACAATTTTATTAGGTAGTTGTAATTTTTTTTTTAGATAAAAATAATCATTCAATAATTTGTTTTTACAGAATATACCAGTAAAATTGAGGTAAATGAGATTAATCCAATAGAACTGTATGGCTCAAAGCGAAATAAGATTGAATGTTTAGAAAATAAACTACAGTCTAAGTTTGATGAATTTTATTCCATGAAGAAACCAGTATTATGGCCCGGTATGGCATTCAATTGGGATGTACCAGGTTGTTATGATAACTAATTTATTTAATTACCTTAATTTATCTTTATATCTACCTATATAGAAATATAATTATATAATAAATAAATAATTATTTACATATTATGAGGGATGTAGTACTCACATTTTTTTCTTACAAGTGTTCATTATAGCAAATTCATTTTTAGTTTCATTAGTTAAACTATTAGAATTTATTGGCCTAATACAAAATCTTAAGATATCAACATTTTCTATATTTGTTCCATGAGTTATTTTTGTTTTAATTTTACAGTAAGTGATGAATATATTTTAACCAACATATTATAACTAAAGTATTTAAATATAGATAACAAATACAGGATAAAAGAATTCTTTTTAATACTTAAGTACATTGTACTTTTAATGTATGTTGTACACAGTATAACAATGTAAAAATACAACTCAGTAACTTAACTAATCGACTTTTAAAATCAAGTATACTAATTGTCTATAGTCCAGCCATCCTAAGAACGCTACTAGGCGGCAACCAAAATTCGTCCGATCTCGCGCATTCCCACCACTAAATCTTCCTGAACGCTGGCTGCTGCCGCCTAGACATCTACTAGATGTCTACTTGACGGTTAGAGTGGAGGAATTTTTAACTATTAGTTATTATGAAATCATATTAGGTTCAATCTTGGAAATTCAGTCATGCATATACTAAATAATATTTTATACTCAATATTATTCTTCTAATTTGTTATTCGATAGAAGGGTTGATACTTGTTTTATAGTTTTATGAATTGCAAATACTTTTTACCCAATTTTTTCAAGTTTAATAAAAATGTATTAGAACTTTGTTTCTTTTTGTATATATATATATTTTTTTTATGAGGAATTCAATAGGTATCTAATTAACTTTTTCTATACAACAGCCACTATTTTTCATCATATTATTCAATGGGTGATTATACTTTATTTTTCCAATTTTATGTTTATTGTTCTAAATTAATTAACAAAATACAAATTTGTGTTTTTCTCCCAAGTTATTATTTTTCATTTAAGTTAATAAATAATAATGAATAGTAATAAACTTATATCAAGTAGATATAATGTTATTATTTTCATATTTATTCTGGTAATAATATGATTTTGATTCAAATTAATATATGTAGTGTATTTTGTTAAGAATGTTAATCTTAATATATATAAAAATTAGTCTATTTAGTAAGATTATTCTAAAAGATTTAAATAAATGTTGATATTTAAAAATTTTACTAAAGAAGACCTCATTTCTATCTATTTGACTTAAGTATCTCATAATAAAACTATTATCACTCAAATGTATTTAGTTGAATATTACATAAGTGCCAAATACATTATAGATATTGGTTGGTAACTTAATTTGGTATAAGGCTTAAACGTGGGTATTTTGCAAACATTTTGTCCACAATGACTTCACCAATTGGTAATGACGATGTAGCTGAAGGTGATGGAGCACTTCGACAATGCATTATTCTATGCTTCACTAAATCTGAAGGATCATTTGATGCAATGTCGAGCACCAAATCTTCTGCCATTGTTCCATCTGCCCACAGTGGTTGAGCACGAACACCCGTGGGACCTCTATTAATTTATGTAACAGTAAAGGGTCAAATAAATAATATTTTATTCATATATATATATTTTTTTTATTTTACTTATTTATATCATTTTGTTTGATATCTGGAATGTAATTTTGTATTTCTTTTAGCTGCAAGGCAGGAAATAATGACTTGATTGTTTCATTTATACCAAATTTCATGTGTTTTGTCATTAGTTTTTGTACTCCTTCCAGTTTTAAAAGCCTTATTGTATTGGAAACACTTACATCGCCCCAACTAAAAACATGAATAATATATTATTAACATCACATATTATTTAATATTTTTATTATTAATTGATTTTTATTTCCTAATAAAAACCTGTATCCTTCTTGTTTTAGAGCCAGAACTGCATTTGGACCCAAAAAAACAGAGCCATCCATTCTTGGAGTAAAATGTACTCCAAGAAATGGTAAACTAGGATCAGGCACCTAAGAAAAAAAAACAAATAAATTTAATAATTAATTTCTATTATGATATATAGTGTATAATAATAATATAGACATCGAGTATAAGAATAAATGTGCTCTATTTGTATTTAAATTAAAATGATCATTACTGGATAAATATTGCCTTTAACAAGATGTGCTTTTTCTTTGCCAAGTAAAAGATATTCTCCACGTATTGGTAAAATGTATGGATCAGGTTGACATCCAGTCATCAATGATAATTCATCTGATTGTAGTCCACCACATGTAATGATATAATCTGCTAATATTTCTTTCTGTAATTTTTTTTTAAATATTTTTAATTTTATGATTGCAATTTGTGTTTTGAAAACTTTATTAACATGGCATGTTGTATTGTTTAAATTTTTAGGCAATCGCCCATTCAAAAAAGTGACAGAAAGGTTTTAACACAAGCCAAGCCATATCCTTTTGTATTTGTATGTATTACTTTATAATAAAAGTACATTTTTTTCAGAAATTATTCTGAGTGCTCTGTTATGTTTATATTCTTCAAATGATTTCACTTTAAAATTGTAAGTTATTTGACCTCCTAAATTTATAAAGTCTGCTGCATAATGTTTTGTCACTACTGCCCAATCCACAATTCCTGTATGTGGTGAATGAATTGCCCGTACACCCTACAAAGTACAAATACACATTAAAAAAAAAAAAATTAATCTATAAGTTCTTTTATGACTTAATCTGACTTACATTACAATATGGTTCAATGGTCTTAATATCATTTCTGTTTATCAACTTTATGTCAGGAGTACCATTTTCTAATCCTCGCTCATATAAGTCATTTAAACTTTTTATCTGAGACTCGTTAGTGGCAACAATGAGTTTTCCACATTTTTTATGTGGTATATTGTTTTTAGCACAGTATTCATAAGTTTTATATAGACCTTCAATGCACATTTTTGCTCTCATTGTGCCTGGTTTATAATAAATACCTGCATGTATAACTCCGCTGTTGTGTCCACTTTGATGAACTGAAGGTCTATTTTCTTTTTCTACAAGACCTACATGTAAATGTTTATTGCGTGATAATAATGCTCGTGCAGTAGCAAATCCAACAATACCTCCTCCCACAACAAGTACATCATAACTGTTTGTCTTGCATTTACTATATAAACGTTTATTTGAATTTGAAAATAATTTAAAATTTTTCATTTTTATTGTAGTTATTTGGACTAGTTTCATTTTAGTTGAGGTAAACTATGTGTTTCCTAATCAAACAAATAAGATAATAATTATTTTAACATTTGATATCATTGTTAATGTTATATGTTAATCCCTGATATATTCAAATGATACAATAAACAATAATTGATTATGTAAAATGTTTTAATGACTTTATATTGTCATCTATTGACAAAAACATACAATTACAATTTTAAATTACAAAATAATCAATAAGAGTAATCAAAAAACATTTCTAATCTTTTAAACTTAGGTATGCTCTCAGAGTATTATTGTACTTATAATCAATGTTCACACTTAAATTTATTGATTTTTTTTTATCTGCATTATTTTATGGATTCAAATAAACACTTCACTACTTCAGCACTTGAAAAAATAATAAAAAATAAAATACTAACAAGTTTTTAAATGTGGAAATATAACATATAATACCTTCTTTTTTGAAGGGTAAATGAACTATTAAATTGTTTTAATCAAGGTGGATATATAGCTACTATTTTAGTATCTTAGATTGTATTCTACAAAATAATAAAATGAAGTCCACCAAATCCACCTCGGTTGATGTAACAGAACACAGGCGTGCGCAGTGCGCACGGGTGTTGCAGGGTATGCTATAGCAATACCTGCGGGCTGCAAACACTCACAATTTTTATTTTTTCTAACTAAAAATAGTTAGTAACGTAGTAGTTAAAATTTACAAAATACCTAAGAAACATTACAAAAGACTTCTAGCATTGTAATAATAATAATAATATTATGTATTGACATTTTTGTATTAATTAAATAAATAATATGTATTGACTTATTAGTTATTATACATAATTTTCAGCAAAACCTACCACTAAGTCCCGCGCACGCCTATGTAACAGAATGACTTGACAAATGGAATAACTTTTGTTCTAATCAATATTTATATAATTTACATACTTGAGCACAAGCATAAAAAATTAATTATATTTTTTTTTAAATAGGTAAAAAAAAAAAATAATTAAAAATTGTCCACATACTTTTGGGAAAGATTTAAAATAGTCAATTTGTAAATTTAATTTTTAGAAAATGTTTTTTAAACAGTTATAAGTAATAACATTTTTTCAAGTTAAATAGTTAATTTTTTTAAAACATCAATATATTTTGGAATAAATTAATTTGAAATATAATAGGTAGTTAATACCTAACTATAAAGATTACAGAACATTATTTTTGAGAATTTTTAGATTAATAAATTGTAAATTATTTATTATCTATAAAATTTTTATATTTTTTTTATAAATTTACCTTAATCATTTAAAATATACCATAAGTACACCTTATATAATAATAAAACAATAACAATTTAATTATGACATAATTAAATTTATCATATCATGAGTTAATTGTCTATGCTATATATCTAATAGGCTTTAGTGTATTAACACAAAATAGATTAAATTGAAAATTATTAGCTACTTGTTTTGTGGCCATACAGTTATTTATAAATAAATTTATGCTTCGTTTCTTTTTGCGAATTTTCTGTTTGTTCAATTAGATTTTAAACCAGGGATTAGTCATTTATACTTTGTGTTTACTTACCAAGTCGTAAAGTTCCAACTTGGCCAACCACTGAACCACTATATATATACTAATTTCAAATACGGCTATAAGCCTATAACTAGAGAGCCTTACAGGTTACAGGCTCTCTACCTATAACTATACTATATTACGAGACATATTTTTATATTGATATTATTTTATTATCTAATATTATACATAAATAATAACAAATAATAAATAGTAATTGATAAGGATAAAAAAAATATTCTAATATTTATAGTATTTATACTATGATATGTCGTCCGCAGTATCGAGGCTTAAGGTTTGTGTCCACGATGTAAAGAAGATATTCCCTAATTCTCTACATCGTTTTATTTTCATGGCACAGCATAAATTTAAGTACATTCAATCCACCTTGATTTTAATTTATAATATATTATCATGTATATTTTATAAATCTTCAATCTTGAAACAGGCCATTATCTTAAAGTTCCAAAGTGCTCGGTTATCTCTATATTTTTATCATTAGATGTCCGTGACCGCATAAAGCTCAGTGTGACAAACGTTTACCGATCATTTGGAAAACAATTGCCTATTATCAAAACAATATGTCAATATAATATAATATACTAAAAACGACAATATACGTACTTAAAAAACACGAAATGTTCTTCATTACAACTGTTTACCAGTGTATAATATTATTCGAGATCGACCGAGTCGTTCCTACTCGAACAGACTCGAACTCCCGACCAGATAGATCCATTTTGTTACGTTCGTTTTCGCTTTCGGGTAAAATAATCGCCGAGTTTGCCGGCGACACTGTACTCGGCGACGATACTGTAGTCGCTCGCCGCCAGAGTTCATTAGCGTCGTGTAAACAAACGTCGCGTTTTCCTCCGGCTAACACAACAACAATAATACACCAAGGCGTATCAACTATAACACAATACACAACCGTGACCACTTAGTATTTGTGTAGCGTGTGTTTCGTCGTGTCGTGCGTTTCTGCTCCGTGCCGGCCGTAGGTATATATAATTCACACAGAATAATATTTGTAAAACGCTGTTGCGGTGTGTCATAGTGTATGTTTTAATAAATATAGGTAGTTGTGTTTTTCTCGCTCGATCGTCTGGCCAGTTTGAGGAATTTTTCCGCGATGTGAACTACTTCAATCGACACCGCGACGACGACGACGACTTCGATCATCTAACCGTTCCCGATCTCGAATTCGATCGAGACAAGGCCTTTTATCCGAGATTTTATAGTTTTGGTGCCGCGATGGAAGACGAATTGCACTGTATCGCCTGCAAGCAGCTGTTCAACAATCCGGTGCTGTTGCCGTGCTACCATGCGTTGTGCCTTAACTGTGCGGTGCACGCACAGCGACCGCTGGAGCCGACCGCACCGCAAGAGAACAGCGGAAACTCGACTACCAGCGGTAGTAGCACAACCGAGTCGCACGCTTCCGACTGCCATCCGGAGTCGGACAAGCTGTCCATACTTAGCGAGACGGACAGCGGCGTGGTGTGCAATAGCCGGCCGAACAGCTACCTGGGCACGTCCAACCACATCGGTGGCGGCATCATCGCGTTCCCGCCGGTCATGGCTGGCTCGTATTCGCTGTCGTGTCCGGCCTGCAGGAAGACCGTGTACTTCGACGACAATGGCGCGCACAACCTGCCAAAGTACAGGACGATGAGAAACATCGTTGACCGTTACGGCGAGCTCAGGCACATTGTGCCCAAGTGTCAGCTTTGCGAATGCGAACCAGCCGCAGATGCTACCGTGCTGTGCGAGCAATGCGAAGTGTTGTACTGTGACTCGTGCCGTGACAACTGTCATCCGTCCAGGGGCCCGTTGGCCAAGCACAACCTGCTGGAACCGTCCGCTGGCAAGGTGGCGCTCAGGAACAAGATCAGAAACAGGGACATCATCTGCAACGAACACGAAGAAGAGTGCCTGTCCATGTACTGTATGGTCTGCAAGACACCAGTGTGTGCCGTATGTATGCATGAATCGAGGCATTCGAGTCATGACGTCCAAGCCATCAACGCTATGTGCAAAGCTCAAAAGGTAACATTGTTAATGGCAATTTTGTAATGGAGAGAGGTACCTAGTTACCAAGTTATATAGTAATATCACTTTGTTTATCATTAGTTTTAAATGGAATTTATCCTTGAATTTATCATTGATAGTTGATCGTTGACCATAAAGTAATAATCAATAGGTATCTATTAAAAAAAAGTATCTACCTACCTATACTTAGGTTGATATAATTTATGTCATATGTTAGCAATGCAATTTTTCTTGTCTAGTCTGTGCTACACTCAAAACATCCCTCTTCTTCCTAATCACCAATCCGAGATACATTTGCCTATATCTATCATATTTAAATACACTTTATAAATAATTAAGTCACCTTGTAACAAAAGAATTGAAAACACAAATTAATAGGTTAATAAGATAATTATTGTAATTAAAAAGTATAATCTACCTACTAAATTGTTCTATTCCATATCATTGAATAGTGAAGACTGTGTTCTTCTAAATCTATATGAATACAAACTGTGATAAAAACTAGGTAGGTACCTAATTAGTTTTGTTACTCAATATGTGACTTGAAATTACATTGTAGTAATCTAATACTCATGTGTTTTGTTGAATCATAATATCTTTTGTAATACCAAGAGTATAATACTATAATGTGATGAGATAATTTGTAATATATTTACTTACAAAATACTATTAAACAGAAGGTAAGTTTATATGAAATTGTTTGTGTTTAAATATCAAATGTCTGATGCTTGAATATTTTTTAATTTAATTTTAAAACTCATAAGCCAGTAGTTGAAACTGAACGATTTATTTTCTTTTATAACAGTAACAAACTAATAAGTAATAACTAGCTATTATGTATATTATACAATACTACTTATGTATTATATTTAAAAAATTTTTTTAGGGCTAAAATCTATCGCCTTTCTTGTATACGTGTACGAAAAATAATGTTTTTTTTTCGCTAAAAGTATAATGCCGTCCTTAAACTTGAATAATTATTCATTTATTGACTAAAATATATATTATAAAGAAATTGCAACGTAAAATGTTTATCGGAAAAGAAATAATCGGAAATTCGTAAATATTTTTGAAAATATGTATGTATATTTATAATTGGATTTATACGAGAGTGTTTTTATTGATTTAATGGTTACGGTTCTTCGGCTATTCCAATCATTTTATAAGTAAATAAATTTAAAAGTAAAAACATACCTAATTTTTGACAGTTTTTTCTATAAAATCTGTGAAGATAGATTGAAAAGTTAGAATTGAGGTTCATTTTACATCAGACATCATGTCAATACATATAACGTGCGTATAACTTGAGGTTCGTCTTCGTTTGAATATTAATTATATATTTAATACAATTAATAATATTAAAACATAAATATAATAATTCATATTAAAAATAATAGATAGTTATTTTTATATTTAAGTATAGAATTGAAATGTATTATTATATAAAATACAATTTTTTTTCATTACTGTTGCCTATATAATGAGGATTAGAAATTCGTAAACTAAATTTGTTCACATTTATCATTAGTATATGATCTGTATCTACTATCTACTGTGCAGGATAATAAAAACATTATTAGCATTTACATAAAAATACACGTGCGCTATTGCTTTGTCATTTAGGGTAATCAGGTCGAGTTAGATCACGATTTAAACATAAGTGTAGATAATTTATACAATGACTGAGTAAATTAAAAACATAAAAAAGAAAGAATCGAAATGCGACCAGATATCTGATACTTTTAAGTGTCTTAACAGGGGAGATTGTTTAGACCTTGGTTTTAACAGAAGTTTAGGTACATTGTATAATATTATAAAATAAATTATAGTATATAAATGAGTCTAATAACAGTAATAACTAATAAGTTATAAATCTTATTTACTTTTACGTTTTAAAAAACAGTTTTATAAATTGACAGGTGGTGGATTTGGTTTTTAGGGTATTATTTTTGTGATTATATTTTTTTGTTAAGACTACGTTGTTTTAATAACTAGGTACCGTACTTAATCAAAGTAAATAAATGAAATAAATGTACGTGCACGTTTTTCGTAAATTGCAACAATACTGATAAATCATTTAAATATTTGTGTATGTAGCTATTAAGGTTTTTAATTGTCATTCACGCTATGCATTTATTTTGATGGGGTTAGGATTTTCACAATAATATTTTAAATATTAGTTGGAATTCTAGTATTCCTAAACTGTTGACATAAATAACTCATAACGTTCATGGATACTGCTATTACAGTAGCGATCCGAGTAGCGAGTTGGTAATAATATTAACAATTTTTTAGGTTGTATACGTTAATTGCGTTTTAAATTTAATTATTTTTAAGATTGTATTTGATATAATATATTAGATTTGTATTTTAGATAACGAAAATTAATGTGTTTGTATATTATTATTTAGATATGTATTATATCTTGGTATCTATGTATATTGTATATTGTATGTATGTGTTGAATGTTGTGCTTGTTCTATGTATAATGTATTTAATTTGTTTTAGAACTATTTATACATATTTTTTAGTTAAAATAAAACTTTCAGAGTTTTAGTTATGGCTTGTCTACTGTTAGGTTCGCCAAAGATAATTTACGTTTTGAACTTTTCAATTCAATATTAATCTTAATATCTATATAATTCTTAATATTATTGGACAACCAATTGAAAGAGTATATTAAATTTATAATTAAATAATTTTATAAATTATAAAATTCTTAAATTCTTAGCTTATAAAATTAACTAAATAAATGTATCAAATGCAAAATAATAAATAATTTTGTACGTGTTAGGTTGAATTAAAATAATTTTCATTTTACAATATATAAACTTTTAAGTATAAAAACTGAAATGATAGCAATATTATATTATATTTAAAGTTACATTTTATTTCTTTATGGACGTCTCTGTCATATATACACATGGAAATTACTTACCAATTTTGCCTACTAAAGTAGTTTATTTATAGTTAATATTAGTGCAAATTGAAATATTATCGAATATATAAGAATAAGTTAATAATTGAGTCGGAGCAGTTTAATTTTCATACAGGTATTTATTTTAAAACGGGTTTCTTATATTCATTTGAAGAAATGAAATATTGAAGTACCTACTTTTATAACCTATTTCAAAATAAAAATATGAAAAATAAATTATATGCTTTATATTCTTATCTTAGAATTTTATAATATTTTGATTTGCTTAGTACAAATAAACCGAAATAAATATACGGCTCGTAGATTTGCTATGAGCTTAAGCATATGTACAACATATGCAGCATTCCTCTTGAAGTTAATATAGTATCATTAATAGGTAACCTAACCTAAGCAATTATTATGTTGAACATTTCGGTTTTGGGATTTATTGTTGTATTAAAAAATAAACATCCATGTTTTTCGAGTGGCTGCGCAATGTCTTCATTATTATTTTACAAGTGTATTTTCGCTCCTAGTGATATCAATTATTCAAGTCAATAACGCAGGGAAAGAAAAATTTACTCCGTCAAACTTAATGGGTTTTGATGGGTATATTTTACGAGTAGCTATACCTACAGTCAACCGGAAGCATGGGGGAGATTTAAGGCTGGCGGAAAAGCAATATTCGCGTAAAGTCTGTGTCCCTTAGGGGATATTTGATTTCATTTTCAATATTATCTCCCGACAAAAGTTAAACACAGTAAAGGCCAACGAAGTCATGTTAGTCGGAAGTCATTTCTCTGACATTTACTTTAAACTTAAGCATTGTTTATAAGAATTCAGATCGATATTGAAATGCGTTGTATTATTATGACCATGCATAAAACTATAGAAGATATAAAATAAAACTTTCGAGTTTTTTGTTTATTCCAGTTTCTATTGTCTTATTGTACATACCTAGTTAAAATTATATTTGTGGTATGTAAAAAATGATAAATCCATAGAATTAAATATGTATTTTATCAAAAAATGTACTGTTATTTCTTTAAATTGTAAAATTTAAAATATCAAAAGTAATATAATATTTTAACATATATGTATACATTTACGTTTATTTTTGATTTATTTGAGTTAAAATTAAATATATATATGTATACTGCTTATATGTAACTACATTCAAAAAAGCCAAATTAAATTATAGTTTTTAATTTTAATATTTGGTGTTTGGAATAAATCTGCAATTATTTGGAAATTAAGCTTTGTAATATCCGTGCTCAACATACGCGTTTTTGTGTCTATAATACACTAGTTTGTTGACATCCATAAGTTTGAATCTCGAAGAAGTTTTCCATTACAAACTTTTGTAGTGGCATTGGAAACTTATTGTACCTATGTATTATGTTATGGTACATTTTGTAAAAACTTAACGTCCTTGGTTAAAATTTGAAGTCTCATATTGTATTCGTTCTCATATGTTGATTAGTGACTTCTTTTAAAATTTTATTAAAAAGTTAAAACATATTATTTAAAGTCAGTATTTGTAGTACTATAAAATACATTTTATCGAAAATATTACTTAGTAGTTACGTTTTCAGAGAAATAATAATTTCGGATACATTTCTTGTGTATTTAACTGCAATTGATAAAAAATAATGAACTTATACTTAATTTAATAATACTATTCTTTTATATTACTTTTTGGAACCCTACTATACCGAGTAATTTGTTTGTGTCTTATAATTTATTTTAGTTAATTGTTTTCATAATATTTACATATATATATATATATATATATATATCATTATATGATATTTATAGAACGTTGAATATATTTTATCTATAGATATGGGCGTTTAAGTGTGAACGAAATGCCGTATTTTCACGTAGTAAGACAATAGCCAAATCTGCGAGACACTGAATTAAATTTCATTAATTTGAAAAGGACTTGTACGAGGCTTGTTAAGTTATACAAAGCACTAATTTACGGACCGATCTGGCTTGTACATCGAAGAAGTTAATATTGACGAATAATTAATAAGGGTCTATTGACGAGAAAGTTTTCTTCTTCGATTTTGGAAATAGGTCACTGAGCATTGTAATTTGATATTATAGTATTTGATTGACTATTCAAATAAAATACTTCAACACAATTGGCTTATGGAGTTTTCTGCATTGGAAATAGTTTATATATTTGGTATAAAATGCTCATATTATTATAATAGGATGTATTTGTTCTTAGTATTTTATTTATTTAAATCGCATATTCGCATATAATACCAGATATATTATAATGTACATTGTTTCACCTTTTATCTAAAATGTAAGTCTTGTGCACGTGCACGCCCCTATACTGTGTATAGGTATTATATTTTGTGCTAAATAACTATGTTTTATAGTAATGATAACAAAGCCTCATTTTAATTTATTCTATTTAGAAGTAAATTAAGTTGTATAACTTCGTATTTATTAAGCCCATATTGTATATTATATTATGTTGTTTAACTTTTTACATAATATTTTATAAAGAATAGGTTATAAATATTGTTATATAACAAATTGTACAATTGTTTTGATTGATTTGTTGTTCTTCAGAAACTATACTGTTTATATTGTTATTTTTATTCTGATAATATTATTCAAATGTTTGATGGTTTTTAAGTTTTGTGGATTATTTTAATTAAGTTGTATGTGCTTTTTTATAACAGTTTTAAACTTTTTTCTTGCTATCATTTTAAAGTGTAGTTATAGATACTTTTTATAGTATCTACCCACAAAATATTTTTTATTCTTCTCTTTATAGTATAAATTATGTTATTGTTTTTTTAGGAAATTAATTTTTATTTTCTTAATCATACGGAAAAGATATTTTTGACATAAGTAATGGTAGTTAACGAGTAAATGGTTTTTTTAATTATCTACTATGTATTTTTTTAATCTACCTTAAATTTACATTGAAATGGCTGAAAGCCAAAGTGCAGTTGTTCTACAATAGTAGGTACGAGAAATATCTGAGGATAAATAAATAAACAAACATACATGAAACATGAGGATTGACGGTTTTACATTTTTTTCTAAGCCGTGAAGCATAGTAAAATATTTTTGAAAAGTAGCCTTGAAATAACATTATTTTCTATTCAAATCGTTTTTAATGATATGATTGATATGATTAATATAATTAATGGTATACCGTATGGAGTATAGTCTATTTTTTATTTTAAATATATGTATTGCTTTTATATGTTTTATGCAATCAAGACTTTTTCTCGAATTTCTCGAATTTTTTTATATTTCAAATTTCAATACTATTATTTTCATGAATAAAATATTCAGAGCTCAAAGTTGTATTAAAGGTAAATAATATAATATAATATTATTTACGTGATATACAAATACATTGCATAGTTATTGTACCTAATATGTCATTTTATTGTTTTATATTATTTACTACCGACCTGTTGTATCTGTTACGGTAATATTATTCAAATTTTAAGGTACATTCAAGTCTGATATTTAATGTATTTCATAATGGTTGCTGTATAGTAGTTTAATGATTTATGTATGTCGTTATATCATTGTACGAATTCAATTTATTATTGAATATGTAAAGTAGTTTTATTTTTCTTCTATATTCATCATAAAATAATTTCTGAAATTCTATATTTATTATAAGTTTTGAAATTGCTATTGGCTATATGTAACATGATTTAAAAATAAAAAAATGTTGTTTTAGTGTACGTATATAATATAATATAGTTACGATGGAATCGTAACGAGCAGGAAACGATGTATTTTTACAACGGATTTGCTAATATTTGATCAACGATAAGATGAGCGAGGGAAATGTTACGATTTCAACGTTTCGGAAATTAATTGCTCCTCTGAACCTCGCTGGTTAGATGTTTGAACAAAGTGAGTTTGCTCAAGATATTAAAAGAAAACGGGTGCGCCGTAAACCCAATTGCAAAACCGTTGCTATTCAATATATTTCTTGGTGATAGCAGCGCATGGTGTATATTCTTCCAATACCCTGTTTTTATTCTTAAAATGCTCCGATGCAAGAGCGCTGCGATTAATCTGTAAATCAGTCTCCGAATTCGAGGCGTCTTGGTTTTAATTTTTCTTCCGTGCAATGCGCGATGCGAGGAAGGGGTTAATGGAACTTCCAGCGGAATAAAAAACTAAACGTATACTTAGCCCATAGCTGTACTACAGTCTTTAAAAGTCGTCGTATCTATATTATATATATATAAGCATTATATATTTTGTAAATATATATCTAGATATTAATGGGATACATGTGATCCATTTAATTGGATACACTGATTTTCTATGTCAATTTTTTATAAACTTTGAAGTTATACCACCGTGGTAAAATGGTGATGGCTATGATGTTGTTATTGATGTATGATATATTGATGTTTACTATATATTTGTAATCATCTATAAAGATTAAAACTTATTAATTATCTATAAATAAAATTATTATAAAATTAATATAATAGTATACGGATTGTATTCAATTTTTTATAAAAAACTTAAAAAACCGATGTACAAATAAATTTACATAAATAAATGATAAGTATTATTACTTGAAACTGTTTAAAAATATTAGTTTTCTTTCGAAATTACAATAAATTGACTTTGAAAAAGCATAGTGTCTCGCAGTTATAAACGGATAACCCCATCATGTATAAGTATCGCACATAAAACATAATATAGAGTAATAGACGGAGATAGAGAACCAAAGGCAGAGCTGGGGAGAATAAATCCGACCCGGAGATGAAGGAAAACTCTTACCCTCACACACACACACACACACATAATATATACGTTGTTATACCTACAATTTTCTTTACCCACGTATCCAGGCTACACTGTAGTATAAGGTATTTGGGAGGGGTGAATATATAAAAAAGAGATTTACTCTGAGAAGAGGGGTACGTAGAAGGCTACGGCATTGAAGGCGGCTGCAGATTTTGGATTGCTTTTGAGCAATTTCCGCCCCGCTCGGCTCCATCATCGCGTGGTTAAGTGCTAATTCATCGTCCGAACCGACATGGTCGTATATACTGCAACAGCCTCGCGACCGATCGGTTGAAAACATATCGGGGGCCGTTTGCGGAACGCGAAAACGGATTGTTGTGTATTCAACCATATTATGTTACGGCGGCGGCCGGCGGGTATTTTGATCAAAGTGCCGCCGCCGAAGCGGATGACGGATGTGAGCACAATCTCGTGTATGTATATTATGATGGTACCATATATAGGTACTTCCTATATTTATACATGATGTTTGTAATGTGTATGCTTATATACAGGATGAATTTTAGACTTTAGTATGAAACGTTTTATTTTAAATTGCGTTATTCTGAATTCGCTATATTATATGTTATAGCTAAATTTAATCGTAGTCATATTATATTTATATACCTTTTGAAACTTGTTTTTGTGGTGTAGGATTCGTATATTTATATAATTGGCACTAATTAAAATAAATATACAACCTATTTTGAGTAATTTTGAATACCTGCACGTGTAGTTAAGGCTATATAAAAAATATTAGGTTTTGTATACTGTACATATTATGACCCATTTGGATTAGCATTTTCCTGAACCTAACCATTAAACCATAAGTTCTCTTTAGTAAATATAAAGTAGGTGGTTCTACCGCAATGATAGATGACGTGTATACAGAAATCTGTATTTATTGATTTTTAAAATATAAGTTATTTTCTTAACTCGAAAATCAATTGATATTGAATTCTGTAGATTAAATCTATCACCAACGTATAGACGGTGTTGTAGACTGTAGAAAGGTAATCAGTGTGTAACTAATTACTATATCATTCAAAATAAAGATAACATTTTTTTAACAATTAATTTTTACGAATTTATGATTTTTATTGAGACGATTATCTTTCTTTTTAAATAATTAGCTTAAAAAAGTTACAATTCTTAAATATTGCTTTTTTAGACTGGTTCGAACATGCTTTAAGTTACCCTTTTAGCATTATGAAAGTGTTTTATAAAATCGTTATAATAAACTTATATTTAAAATAGATAATATCTAATGTCGGGCAAAATATCGAAATCGACTAATAAATTGTTATAATTAACTGTTTCAATGCGCATAGAGCGGAAAGTGTTTCTTTTGTTTCGTTATTAAAATAAAAGTGTTTACTGGCTGTATCTCTTCACTGAGCCATAATGTCGAATCGGATTCGGAAATTTTTCTGCCGAAAGCGAAATTCGTGTAATTTGATTTAATCGTATTGCCCTGCTGCCTGCTGTAGAGAATTGCTATAGTCGTAAACTCTTAACGACCCCTGCCTCTCGTAAGGTCGTGATTACCGCGGGATGCTGCTCGTTCAATATTTATATTTTAGTAAAATATTAGAACATAATATACAGATTATTAATAAATAAATTAATAAATTACTTGTTATCGGTAAATTTTTTAGAAAGGCAAGTTTTAAAATCTGGTCTTGCCGCAAAATAATAATATTTAACAAAAAATCTGTTAGAAATTATTAGAATATAGGTTACACACACACACACACACAAGTTATACAACACACTCATATTTAATTAAAACAATAATATTTTCTATAAATTAATCTCTCCAATTTGTACTGTTAGGACTTTCAACTATTCATTTATAAGTATCTAATATTATTTGTATCTTAATATCTTAAACACAATAGGTATAAGTACCAATATAATGTTTTTATAACTATTTGGTATAAACGTTTTTAGGCTTTGTTTCATATATTTGTTGTTGTATTTTTTTAATAAATAGATATACCTATTTAGTTGTTTTTTATTATTATATAACTGTATATATTAATAATAAGTGATTTATTTTGCTGTAGAATATACTATATATATATATCTGTAATATAAGTATATATATAAGTTTTCTATTATTTTTTCCAATACCAAAACATATATTTTCTAAAACTATTGTCTTCTAAAATATACTTTTTTCTGCAAGACTTAAGTAATAAAAAAAATAACTGCTGTAAAAAACAGACTTTTAATTTTATTAAAACATGCATTCAAATCAATTTATTATGTTATAATGTTGTGCATACCATATAGGTTGGTGATGTTTTATATATTATACCGTTGATGACGAAACATGTGTAAGTAATGTATAATATTTATAATATGCACAAATACGTACGTACGCTCGTGCGCTGTTCGCATACACAGTACACACCTATATAATATGTATTTTAAAAATATATACTAACAGTAAATCGTATAAAAAAACTTTTTTTTCCACTATTGTCGAGCGTTTGCTCTGTATTTAATATTTGTTTTATGCGTTCAGGCGTATATATTGTAGTGATTTCGTGCTGTAGTTTCTGTAAAATGGCCTGCAATCATATTGACTCCTGTTTGTGTACCTATAGGTATGTTGCAGTACCCGCAGCCTACGTATTTATTTGATAAAATCGTCGTGCTTTTGCACTGTAATAATTACACTTCCAAGGATCGCTACGTGTAGGGCGGTTGTGTTGGTGGGCAAGCTAGTTTCTCGGATGTATTCGCTTCTTTAACAAAAATGAATTGCAATGAATAACACTGTTTTTACACCAATAAAAACAGCGAGTGAATTTATTTTTGTCTCGAAACCCTATTTAAAATGTTTTATATTTTGTTTGTTTCAGTTATATTTCTACTGTAGTGCAGACGATTTTATTTCTCTTTGTTCATATTTATATATATATATATAATAATAATATGAAAACCAATAAATTTTTTTTAATTATACACCTAAATCAGCGTTTGATCACGCTTTGATCTTTTATTACGGTTAAATTGGAATAAGTTTTATTTAGGTTGCAACGTCGCTTAAAAGAATAAAATAATATTTTTTCTCATAGTAGGTGTAGATGCATGGCGGTTAAAGTGAACGTTCATTAATTAGTAAATTTTAATCGAAAAACGGGATTCTAACATAATACATAATAAACATCGTGGAATCCAAAGGGAAAATAATTATAAAAAACGTATTGTTGGATACGATCTGTATAGGTATTAACAGCGAATTTTATTTATTTTCAAATATATTTAAACATTCAGTCAAAAAATCATTCAAATACTTTTTAAAATTATATTTAGTGTTGGCAAATTTTTAAATATTATAAGTTTTCCCTTACTATAACAATAAATGAGAATATAATTTGTTATTTTAAGACTAATTGAATTTATGACGAATAAAAAGGCTAGGATTACTTATAAAATATCGAATTAAATGTTTTTCCCACGTCTGTGTTCAGTAATATATTGGTATTATTTTCCATTTGAGTATGTTGCAGCAATTTAAACTTTTTTTTTCCATGTACTTGATCATGTACCATGATGTTTTTATGATATTTTTGTGAATTTATTAAAAACTATCATGCCCGTTGAATATTATATGTAGTATATTTTTATTTGAGTATATTAGTTTGAATTTTTAAATTAATTATACCACTATTTGTCGCAATAGAATGAAAAAATTACATTTATCAATTTATCTGATATAATAATATCAGACGAATGTACTTTTGTGCTATAGTCCGTTTATTATTGTACGTTTATAGCTACAGGGTTAGCTCGTTTTCTATGAACCGTATAATTATTTAATATTGATACGAGAATCTAATTAAGTACCCATCTATTTTTTATATACGTACGTATATAATACGAAATCGCGTATATTTATATAATTATCATATTGATAAGTATACAAAATATACCTTCATACAAATAATATTTAACTAATAGTTTTTAATTAATTTATATTTTAACATGTAAAGTTTTTATAGAAAAATCTGTAAATTTTCCTGGCGCTTACAAGCAACCTTTTTTATATTTACAGACAATTATGTACCTAGGTACTTGCATACATATACGATTGATTAGCATCACTAATTATCTATATAATAAGCTATATAACCAAATAAATATGAGACTTTGAACGCGTCGTTCTCACGGTCGTCTTTTCTTGTATTTTAGTTTGGAAAAACAATACGTTCTAAACTTGTTCGTTATAATGTGTTGGTTATAGTACATAATATTATTATACATCCAATTGTGTGGTTTGGATTCTGTTTAGAAAACCGTCTTTGGTCAGCTTTGGTCTTTGGTCTTTGGACGATGCATTACATTTATAAAATAAAATATAAAATATAGTCGGGTTACGTAGGTTTTTTCTGTATATTATATGCCTTAAATCCAGCCTAGCGGTCGTTCGGGTCCGATGGACACTACTTAATACCCATACAAAAATATACCTATACTTCGGGGCGAAATCCACGCTCGTTTCTGTTCGCGACGATGTGTATAGCCAAACAGGTTATAACGTGTATGATATAATATTATGATAAATAATAATATATAATATCGGTGGACATCGTCGAGTAGGTTGTAGAAAAAACGCTTCTCCGATGGGCATGATAAGAGTCTCATCGTTACACGGTCCAGTGTTGATGTACGGCGTGTATAGTTTGTGGGGGAGGCGATCCGTCATTCGTGATCGTGCATCATTTTTATTCATTACATAATATTGCATGTAGCATGTGCTTGTTTATTTGAAGACGCGAATGTGTACTTTATATATAAATATTAATTGTCTTGTGAAATATAATTTCAAGATGCATTTGAATACAATTACTGATACCATTTTTGTTTATATAATCAATGCCGCAGATACTTTAAAGAAATAATTATAGGCATTTGAATTTTTTTTAAAAATCGATGGTTTTCATTATTTTTTAAGGCGTTTTACTCCGTCCCATTTAGTGTTATTATAAATTATTCATCTGTTTTCTTTGTTAAAATATAGGTATACATTTTTGGAATAATGGATTAAAATAGTCTTTAAAAAAATATAATATTATTATATATACCTATTCAGTTTCTTTGTTTTTATTCTACATTATTTAATTGAAAATAGAAAATTTATAAATTAAAAACAAAATTTAATTGAAAATCGGTATTAGTTCAGGTACTATAATAAATTCTAAAATATTTTAAGTACCTACGTATTTAAGTACATAAAAAATATTTACATATTTTACTGAGTGTTTTAATAGACTGTATCTGCGTAATAATAATATGGGTAAACGGCTGAACGAAAAATGTATTAAAAGATCGTCGAAATAATATAGGCGTCCCGTTTTATTGTACGTACAATATTATTATAATACATGTATATATTATATATAGTGTTATATAGCATACAATATGTGTTATAATAATATGGACATTGCGTATTCGCCCCTTGGCTGCGGATCTAATATTATACGCTATGTACCTATACTGGACGTGTCCATAACGGACGAAAAACAATATAACAATAATAACATATTATGCGTTGACGACACCCTTTCTTCCGACAGCAAACATAACACCGCATACAGGTGAACATAATGTGTAATATACATGTAGATAAGGTATATATGGTTACAGTGTGGTACACATTAATGTAGGTACTTACTCGGACGAGCCGGACTGCAGGCCACATTGCACCATACCGCGGTGTACACAATGCGTTATTATGCAGACCTAACCGGTTTCACGTTTGGTTTTTTTTTTTTTTTTTACGAGTTCATCGACAACACTTTTCACGGTTTGTATGCAACGCACCTTGCACCTATAATATGCACCGTTTTATTTATCGTTAACGATAATTTTTTTCCTCAGTTTTTAAACGGTCTTTCTTTGTGCAAACACTTTTAAGATTATTCGTATTATTATTATTATATATTATTATATTATACAGTGCTCGTGCGCGGGGCATTTATATCGTCATACGGACAGCGCAACTTATAATATAATATACTAAAAAATAAGACCCGTGAACTGTACTACACGCGCAGTCGTAACTTGCACTTTAGTAAAATACCTATACCTATACATGTAATATTACTAGATGCAGAAAGGGAATTCTCTTATAACGCGAGGCGAATCGGCCGAGAAATTTTTGAACATATTCATATTATATTATAGTTTGTATTATAGAGATACGGAGCTATTCAACATCGTAGACGTAATATTAATATAATATGTTCATCCTCTTCAGTCGTTATTATTATTATCATTGTAGTGGAGGTGGTTTTAACTTACAATTTTCAAGTGATAAATGGGCTGGTACCTGAGGCCACATCTACCTTTTAGATGATCCTATTATAAAATGTTATCTCCCCTATACTTCAATCTTATAACAAAAGTAAACACCTTAATCTCTATAGGTAAATAGAATAGCTCGGCATTGTATTGATTGTGAATTGCGCGTATCGTCAATTAAAAAAATAGACAATGTGTTGGCAGTCAAAATTTAAATTATTTCTTAAGATGACGACTAGGAGGATCTAGAAATAAAATAAAGGACTAGGTACAAAATAATTGTTTGTGCAAGTAATTTAAATACAAATCAAATGCTTATAGTTCTAATTGATAATAACCACAAACGTATATTATATAAAGTATATTGTAGGTTTCACTGTTAGCTTGTTAGTGCGTATAGTCGCATGAATATTAATTATTACTATTGTTATCATAGTTTTGTAAATTAACTGATGTAAACGAGTAATAATCATAGTAATAAAGTAATAGTATCCAAGAAAAGGATTTCACCTCCTCACTACTGTGTGTAGCTAACCTTTTAGGTAGGTAGTTATTAGTAATATACCTAATCCATAAGGGTATAGGTTATATATAAAATATGCAGGTAAAAAGTATAATATGTACTATTATTCAAAAAATATTTATTATGTGGTTTAAATGGCTTAATGTTTCCAAAAAATAAAACCATCGCCTACGCCAAAAATATCATTGTGTAAAATAAATATTATAAATATATTATGTACATGTAAATGTGACGATTGCATACTGCACACGTCGCGGATATCACACGGTATGATGAGTTGACGTGTTTACCCGTTTTACCGTACAGCTAAAACGAGAACAAGGTAAAAACAAATAAACAAAATAACAAAATATCATAATATCAACTATATTAATATAGTACAATGTGCTTTGGCTGGCTCATAATTATTATTGGTATAAGACGTCTACAGCATTCGACAGTTTATGTGTTCATGCGCTTTAGTTTGGCTGTATATAATCATTTTTATAATAATAAAGTAAAAATTATGTAATTATCGTTGTTCTTAGTAGTTAACTGCTAATCGTAGCGTAGGGCGGGGCAAGTTGGGCAAGTTGATTAATTTGACTTAAAAAATGTTAAAATATCTAAATGGTAGTTCTCGAAAATATTAAGGAATATTATACTAATGTTAAGACATAAATTAGGTACTTACATTAATAACTATTATTATGTAATAATACATAATATATTGTACTTAATGTGTTGTATTTGTTTATTTATTGCATCACAATTAAAATGTGAAGGCCGTAAATAATATATATATAAATTATAAGGCTAACGATTATCATACGGTTCTCCAAAATATTAAGTAAAAAATTATAATTCTGTAATATGCTAAACAGTTATTTAAAAAACAATTATTGGGACTTTGAGTTTGTTTTTCAGTAAAACTTAAATATTTATCTAACGGTGTCTTCTAAAAATGTCTTTTTGTTTCCAACCATAAGGAATAAGATGACGAAATCGACAAACCTACTAGATCCATAATTTTTAAAACATAAAACAATGAATTTTAAGAAACCAATAAATAATTACCTATTTATTCTTTGTATATACGATATTTTAGATTGTCTAAAAAAAATAAAGTTGTAGCAGCAAAATGATCTAAATCTTAGCTGTAGTTATTTAACTTGCTTGCTCTGTTCTCCCTATCAGTGGCGCAACCAAGGGGGGTGTTTTGGGTGTCTGGACACCTCCCTTGAATCATATAATAGGAAACTTATATTTAATTATATTCAATAATCATTGAAAAAAAAT
>VUJU01002345.1:0-32178 GCA_009835225.1 Aphis craccivora
CAAATACTATACTAAAAAATTACAGTAGTTTAGTACAATTGCCAATTGCAGAGGCAGCCAATATATTGAAATAAATAATGCATATATTTTTTTTAAGTCTTTCTCTGAATACATAAATAATACGGCTACTGCAGCCAACGGGAACGGAACATTAATATTATATTTAATGACGTGTGAACGGCGTTTAATTCGTTTGCATACGTCGCGTTTGTCCGACTAGACAAGTGTATAATATTATAATTACTTGTTTTCTTTTTTGTCCGTACGATTTTTTTCTTTTTACACTTGACACAAATGTCACGAATCAAATTAAGCCTGATGTGTTCGTTATCTATAATAGCTTATTATTATTTCGTCGTATTTATTATGTTTGTCCGACATTCGGACGAAAACAGCGTTCGTTCACTATATTATAATGTTTTATACCACTTTATAATATTTGCCCTAGTCTGTAATACGAACGATTTAATTTTTTCGTTTCCACATCGTTATCATGACATTGGTGTATGTCACACAATGTGTATACTACTTAGGCGCTTCATGCTACATTCGTAACTAATTCATTAGCGTATTGCATATAACTAGAAGTCTGCATTTAAAAGCACAGAAAGATGAATTAATTTATTTTAAATTTAATTGCTTTAAATCCTACTCGAGTAATAACGATGCTTATAGATCCAATCGGATTGTAAATAAATCATTTAAATACAAAAGAAATTCAAATGGCAATTAAACCAACAAGGTTCCAATTCGTAAATGTTGTTTTGTATTCTAAACGATTTTAATCAGTGAAAATATTTTCAAATTACTAATTTAATTTGTAATGAAATACGGTGAACTATTCTGTACAATTCCTATTCCTGTATCGATCATTACAATAACAATACCTGTTGGTTCATTGTTCATCTACATCTAAACGATCGTTTTGCACAATCAGATCTATGATAATTTTGAAATATCGAACGGGATGTTGTTATACATCGTATAATTATTAATATTCCATGGAAACTGAACATTTTCTTTAGTCGTGCTTGCAAGTTAGTAAAAAATATTTCTTCTCCGAACAAGAAAATGTTGTATTTTTTTTATTTAACTTGTTTAATGTTATTTATCAAACAATTATTATAATATATTATATTATCCCATATTCGGGCGTTTACATGCCGTGTGTTTCTTCAATCAACTGTGTGATGATGGTATGGAGTATTATTTAACGTCACGTTTTTATTGTTACTCGTTGTTTCATTATTAATTTGACTTATGAAAATTTTCGTTTTCACACACGATACAAATCGTTAATACAGTCGTGCAGATAATTTATTATACGCGTATCAAGTTCAAGGTTTCAACTAAGAAAACACTACGCTACAATCACACACTTGCCGACATCCGGATAACAATAATGCTCAAGGAGGGAGATTCGTAGGTACGTCATCGCCGCCGATCGCACGCTACGTCATAACAATAATATTTTGAAACATTTTAATTCTTATACTCACTGGGTACTGTTGATAGATTATCGATTGGAAATCGTACGATTTCGTTAATTCGAAAACTTTTATTCGATTTACATACTTTTTTCCACCCTTTCTCTCAACCTGTCTTAGGTCGTACACTGCTTACAGGTGAATCGCGTTCAGATTAAACGTAAATCGTAATATTATTCATTTATATAATGGATGCTGTGCTGCTGTACCGCGTGTTCTCTTCACGCACACACACACAATGCTTGACCTTTCACTGGGATCGCCCCGAACAATGGGCAACCGGTTTGTTCACGGCCGACGATTCGCTCTTTGTTTTGTCCTCGGAAACTACGGCTACGACGACGACGACGATGACTTGTGTGTGCGTGTGTGAGCTGTTCTCCCGAAGAAATCGCGCCGTATATAATATATTTATATACGTTTTCCACCCACTAATTGACACACACCGTCATCGTTTCTAACGTATACGTTTACTATACATTGTTGCCAACATCTCCGGCGCTGTTCTATCGCATTTTAGCCGACGCCGTCTGCGGGTTTCGAAAATAAACAGACTCAACCGCTGTATTCAGTGGCTATTCCTCGGTGGCGGGTAAACCGGATCGATTTTAAAACAATTTATAAGGGCTCCCTAAAAAAATCATGATACATTAACTAATTTAAGTCAGTCAGATAATAATACATTAGGATAATCCAACGTCACCCGTTGTTAAAGCCACAGAGAAAAGATGCATTTCATAATTCAATTTTATGTCGTTTCTGTGGTTTGTAATTTTATAATTTTGTCGTATAACTTGGCTACGAATTTGGTTATTTTAAACGATGATAATTCCATTTTGTTATTTTTGCAGCGCCGTAGATTAATGATAAAAATATTCAAATTTTTAAGTAAAAACGCATGACCTATTACAAGTACCAACGTATTATACACTAACAAAAAATGTATTTTTTGTCTACCATATTTATTTTATACTGTGCATATGTTGTACTTAATTAATCGATTAAAATAAAAAAATGCTTAATTTAAGTGTAAGTAACTAACTTGTTTTTTTTTTGTTTTTTGTTAATTACCACGATGCCAGTTTTATTTAATTAAAATTATAAATACAAAATAACATTAGTATAAGTATTTGGGACATAATGATGGTATATTTTAAGATATGCATCACATTGAATGTATTTTACATTATACCTATATACTGAAGTATATAAGAAAAATTGTATTTACAATATTTATTTTGAGTTTTGTTAACGTTTCGTATAAATTCTGATTGAACTCATCATTGTTATTAATATAAATAGTTATATCATCCGTATATATTAAGATAATATAACTATCACATAATAATATTTATAATGATACTCAGACGGTACCTAACTATAATATAGTTATTACCCGTGTTAGTGATTGTTCAATATATTCATTATTACTTATTTAATTGTTTAGTGTCAGATGTAGTGACTAATATAGTAACATGGTTTCCATAATGATTAATTAATTTCAGTACTGGATTAAAGTTATATTAACAACGTTATAATAGCATGAATGCCCTTGATTGATTAAATTGCCTAATACTTTGCAAATTTCTATGGCTATTTTTTTTATCATATCGTATTGTGATAATCAAGGAGTTCCACATTAATTTCCCCCTGGTCCCGAAAGACTTTAAGACGGTTCTATAATATTATAGTCAGCATACATCATATTTATTGCAACGACCTGGTACTCAGTAGACTCGAACTTGTGGCGTATATTTTTGAATATTTTGGACGTGCATAATATTTTATAGTACAGTTGTACCTAGTTGGGACTAGATGGTCGTATAATTTTCATCGTTCGTGTAAAGTTACCCGCAGTGGGATTTATTTACGTGTAAAATTCACTAGAAAAATAATGATGTGTTCTCTATGGTGTTTGTATTATAATAAAATTCATATTATTATGCGTTCACTGTATAATGATTCGTAAAAAATCTCATATTGGACAAAAATCTATTGGTTTTATTTTTAGATCAAACGAATATCGTCGTGAAACACACAGTGGTCAATTAAATCCGTCTGCGAACATTTTCCATCCTAAACACGAATTTAATATAATATAATATACGTTACAGCGTGTTTACTGCAGTATTATATTATATAGTACACCATAATATATCTGTGTGTGTATGTGTGTGTGCGTGTGTGTGTGTGTGTGTGTGTATATATATATATATATATTTGAAATTGTTTTTCTTGTAAAACTTTTTTGGGTGGACATGATTTTGATTATGATTTTTCTCGGTCACCCCTCATGTGTATAATATGGTGTAGAGTTTTGACCATAAATCATTTCCCATATCATATATACAATATACATGTATAACAATTTGCTATGATTCTTATATATTTTGGAATCACTCCAGATATTTATTTGATACTCGTAGAGTTTCCGTTCATAAAAGTCTTAAAGGGTCCATAAAACATTTTTTTTAAAACTTTCCACATTTTTTTTTCCAAAGAAAAGTAACCTAACCGCCAATGACGATAAAACTGTGACCTTTGCTTGTAGTAAAAAATTTACAAAACTTGTACAAAAATCATCGTTCTAAAATCCATTTTTGGTCAGCACATGACGCTTTGTAATTATTCTAGTCTGACAGTATTTAGTGTGTTATCAAGTGTTTCTAAAATATATTACACACCAGCAGTTGTGGTCGCGATGTGATGCGCATACTCGTATGTAGTCGTTTATCAAAACCCACTAATTGTCAAATAATTACGAACGTTATACTAATAGACACATTTTTTTGTGAAATCGAGCTATTGACATTCAGCTTCAAGAATATTATAATTATACTGTATTTTCTGTTAGATTAAAATTAATTAGTTACTTTATATTGTGTTTATTGTTACATTGTTAATACATAATAGAATTGTACTTGATATATTACAATTTTGGGCTCAAAAATCGAAAAACTGATTTACAATGAAACATGAATATTTTCAACTGCAAATTTTAAAGAAGATCCTTGAGTTACATTCGGTAATTTATTTTATAAAATACAATATCGTGTAGAGAACTTATTTCCTAGGCTCTCATATGTGTGATTATTAAAATACAGTGGATTACAGCGTTATATTTTATGGCTTATTATAACCCTGTGGTTTATGTGGCTTATACATAGGTTAAGTAACTATCATGTTTAATAAGTATTTTTACCTTCTATGTTCAAACCCATTATATTTTAACACAAAATTAAACTTTATATAGGTACCCATAACTCACTAATACTCGCAGTGATTTGTGCAGCTTCGGTAAGTACCTGCATGTATAGGTAAACTTTTCTCGGTTCATTCTGTTGTGACACAAACGGGGCGCTTTACTCGATACCGCATAGCTGACGGTTTACCGGATAAAAAAAATGTATTCAGCTTATCAGGCTCGAGGGTCGCAAAGTTTCCGGTTTCAACGTGCCATTGCTCTCATTGTGTACAAAACAGTATAACTCACTTGCAACGTGTCGCGCAGGTGGTGTTTCTGCGTACGGGTACGGAAATTATTATTCGGCATAAAATCGATATTTCCGCTTTATCTTCGCCGCTAAACATGTAATAGATTATAACTGGGCGCGTGTGTGTGTAACGCGTATACGTGCTATACCGCACCGCTACCGAAATCTTATATCCGTTGTACTAGGCTTTTGGGTGAATATCCCCGCAATTCTCAGAAAATGTAATAATAATAATAACGATAACAGACAGTTCACTCCCAACAACTCCAAGACAGTGGTTAAGTTTTGACCGACGTACTTTGTGTGTTATCCCGCTGTGCACTCGTACACTATTTCAGCTTTTCGCGAACTTGCAAATTTGACTTACAGTTATACGCGTACATAATATTCTCTTATTTTTAATTGACTTGGATATAAATGATGTTATTTAGAGACTTCTATTTTGTGTTTCCATCAAATTTTTGTTCTAATGCATAGGATTTCGTCATTCGAGATCTGGAGACGTTTACTAAAATTGTATTTTAATAATAAAATACGCAGATATTATCGGTGTTGTCGGTAACACTATTATTATTATATATACGTTGTTAAGAGCTTAGAAGGTGTATATTCTTATATGCTGTACATACACACTATGCATAGACTTTTCACGGTTTATGTATTTTATAATAATATAATACCTAATAAGATTTAAATAATCACTAATAAGTCTTTAATAAAAAATTATATTTTCATCGAATACTCTCTATGATTATCTATCAATTTGTTTTATAAACATTACTTAGAAATTATGGTTTTACGGGCATATAAAATATTTTTAAAACTATGGTAAAATAAATTGGGCACATCAACCTTTTATAGTGAACCAGTGCGACCGCCCCTCTTCACTTTCCTAATTGATAATAGCTGATTAAAAATTCAAAATGTCGCCCCTTTATTATAATAGCGTCTACTAAAAACTAAAACAATATTATTATAAGTCTCGATCGAATATTTTTAGCCGTCTAGAGTTGACGTTGTTGAACACGTCAAATTTAATTAACACCATAATGTGACTAGGTATTTGGTTTTCGCATTTCTCCGTACGTGGTGCTACATAATGCCCTTTTCCTCGTATAAGGTAACAGAGAAACGACCTATTTTATGTTTCGACGACCAAGTCGTCTTTTGTTGAGCATATTCCTATAGGTATTAAAAACGAACATATAAATTCAATATAGTAACGTTGCGGTCGCCTCAATATACACTACCCAGTTTATACTCGGTACTTGGGATCGCAATTTAAATGTATGTCTTTTCAGTCGGGTGTCGATAATTTTACATTTCTACATTACTAAAACCTATTTGTATGTTAAAACTACCACAGCTAATTGAAAGTGAATTTTCCGTATGTTATTTCACTACCTACTGTTTTATATAGGCATCCATTGGTTTTCATTCGCAAGCAGCTTGGTTTGCACTAGGAAAATATATAATATGTATTATACATGTGAGTATTGGTATATATTGTGTAGTACCCGTTATACATAACTTATCGGTTACGTATATTATATTATATTGTGTGGTTCGGGTTAGTGGCGAGGAAAAACAAACGGATTAAATATGTACATAAGGGTGGTGGATGTTGTGGGTAGAATGTGAATTCAATTCCGGAATTCTTTCGAGGTCATTTAATATGCTTTCGAACAATAATCTGTTTTTCCTCCTTCTTGTAAAGCCAAGTATAAAATCTATAATTCTAGGGAGAGTCCCAATGGATTAAAAAAAAAAACATGGGTGAACGTTAGTTGTATATTATAGAAATATTTTTAATTGCGTTGGCACATAGCAGTCTATTATTGGTATTACCTATGTATTTTATTATTATACTATTTTTTTTAATGTACATAAGAAAATATTTTTTTACTATCCTTAACACTAAGTATCAGAACTAAAATCGTCTGATAATTTTTTTATTCGTTTAAGAAGAATAACTAGGATCATATTGTCCTGGGTAGTAGATAATAAGAAACTAATTAACCCGATGTGCTTCGTAGGTTCAAATAAGGAGAAATAACGGCAAAAAATGAACTTAAAGCAAAATATTTTATATTATTAATATTTGATAATATCTGAGCAACGTAACATGGATGAATTTTGCTTTATAAGTTGTATGAAAAGGTATAATTAAATACTTAACAATTACTAGTGCTGCTCGGATATGTGTTCTACGATTATATTATATGTGCTACCACATATCCAAGCAGTAATAAAAAATAAATAAAATTGGCCCAAATATAATTTACTGTATACGACATAGTTTTGTATTTTCTACCTATATTTATTGTTTAGTACTAAAAGATAAAATTATTGATATATTGACAGTGTAATATAGTTTATTTAATAAGTTTGTTAGTAACATAACGGCTGTCGACTTCACTAATTTGATCGTACCATGTAATTAAAAGATTTTTATTTAATTATCGATAGCAGTGAAGAAAATGCCACTGCATTTTTAAGAGAGCATGATTTATTAGACACTGCCGAAAAAATATTAATAAAAAAATTAAATATAACCGTGGAAGATTATACTTAATAGTCATCAACCCGCTTTATTGAAAGACAGTGATGCTGAATTATACAGCGTAGAAATCATAGACGAAAAATGGACAGACCCACAGAACTTGGGTTTTTTGGCTTACAAATGGTTAGGACTGCCAATGTTTTTATGTTCATAGAAGAGATAAAAACACATTACCGCCAATCATTCAGCGAGATGTAAAGCTCTGTTATTATTCAGGCGAATTTGTGGATTATAGATGTTTGATTAAGTAGTGGATATATTCAGAATAAAACTACGTTATACCGATACAAAACTACGTTGAAACATAATGTAAATGTAGTCCTCACAGCACATATCCGAGCAACACCCAATTACTCTGGCTTAATACTTCATAGGCTAAGAAAAAGTTGATTAAACTCTAATAATGTCACTTTTTATGGTCGTATTTCAATAAAAAAATAACAATTATAGTATATCACATATTATACTATATAGTACGTTGACGACTAGTGCGAGACAAGATAATAAAATATCATAAAATGATGAGACTTCTCGGTTACGGCCGGTGTATGACACACAATATACGCCCACTAACTATGCCTATGTGTGATGTGTCATAACTCGTAACCTTATCCGACTTACTGAACACTGATTAACATCGACGTTCGTGTCACGAAGTGTTGGGTGATAAAACAGATAAGTCACACAGAATGATATGATACAGTTGCGGACGAATCAGATATCTTCTCCGCGGAGAAATTTGGTAGGTATAACCAACTAAAATTAGTTTGAATTTTGAAATTAATGAAACATTTGCAACGCATAGATAATCATTTTATATATAAATTATATATATACATATAATATAATGAATGAGCCGATTAAGATTTTATCAAATTTTAAATAATTATAATTATAATTACTTGGACCAATTTAGCACTGAGACAGATGCCTATATAGGTACTATTGTACTAATAATTTTTTTTTAAATTATTTATAATAAAATTGTATAGATAAATTTGAAAAACTGAAGCTAAAGATTTGCAAACCGTGTTTTGTAGGAAAAGAAATGAAAGTTAAATTTAATCTGGCAAACCAGTTAACCATATGTAAATTATAATTGTATTTTATGTAAGATTTAGAGTTTTTAATTTAAACTGGGACGTTTTCTAAAAAATATAAACCTATTTTGGCAAAGTGTCTGTTTGTGTCAATTATATAGGAATGGTTAAATTATTTTTCTTTCTTTTATCATAGGTTTTCTTGGCTTGGATTCGATAAAATAATTTCCGTATATTATATAAACCTTGAAGTTTTTAAATTGTTTCTCGATTGGAATAGTTTAAGGTTTTCTTAAAATTATGTTTATGCGTATAATTAGTTATTTTATTAATTGCATTGGTTATACTTTTGTGTTATTACTATAATAAGTATTGATTGTTTAAAACTATTCCTAAGCCATCCGGTCGCGTTAAATAAATTTTATCGTGTGGTCGACTGCCGCGTGGAAATTCTCCTCGGCCTCAAAAGTATCGCTGTTTGCGTTTATTGCAATGTAATAGTGTACGCATATCACAATGCAAAAACTCGAGATGTGCATTCTATATGCGCTCGTGGCGTGCAGGTACCGCTGCTGTCTGTTGGCCGTGTACCGCGCAGAACAGGTTCACTCAGTTCAGTCAGTGCGCGTCGTCCGACGGTGTAGCGACGAAAACTTGCGGCGACCGCCGCAGCCGATCGCTATACGCATTCGTTCGCTCGTTCGTCATAATTTTTCCACGACGGTTGTGCGCGCGTGCGCCGGTCGACCGCGTCCCTATTATCGTATAAATTATTATAATTTATAATAATAATATTACCGTTGTGTTTCGTACGTCGCGGTCCGCCGAATTTTGGAAGCTCGTACGTGCGTGCGCATACAAGCAGAATTCGAAATAAGTCCGTTTCGGTTGTAGACGACACGTACATTTCTAAACATAGGTAATATATTGTAAATAATCGTGTATTAATGGTGAATTTGTATAACAGAATAAATGTAGACATAGCGAACGGGGCCCTTGCCGCTTAACCCCCCCCCCCCTCTTGGACCTAACCTAACCCCCCTCTTTGGTCATTAACAAATTTTTTTTAACTATACATACTTATTTATAACAAAAAATTAAAACGAAAATTTATTCGATCCAATAATTCATGACGAAATGATTGTACCATATGTGCATCGACAATCGATACGACTAAGTACAATACGCGTATATTTACAATGTATGTATGTATATTATTAACGTTTAGGATTGTAAATATTACAAAACAAATAATTTATAGTAAAAACAGAGAGCTATAGATCATAGGATATAGGAAGCTTTACTGCTGAATAGTGTTTTAAAAAATTGTATTCGTCTCTACATTTTGTTTTCTTAAAATTCTATTGTGAGTGCAATATTTCACTTGAAATAAAGCAACATATTTAGATAGATGTCCCTAATTAATTCGTAATTAATTATGTAATAATTTAATTACAATGATAATAATTTAAACCCAAAATATTTACAAAAATATAAAACTACCCTTAAACTTTTTTTTTGGGGGGGAGAGGGGTCCTTTATATTATTTGCGGACTAGGCCTTTTTCTTTAAATTCGCCACTGCGACGACTACACCGTCTCTTTGATCTCTACCTTAAGCTCCAATCACGGTCCTCATACTTTTGTTACCTACTTAATATTGTCGTTTTTTTTTCTGCAGTAAAAACTACTCATAAATATCAAACCAAATATCATTATATCTAATACCCCCGTATAGGTTTTAAATATGATTAATGGCAATTATTAAAATATATGAGCTTGTCTGCAGGACACGGGTTAAATATAAGTAATAATGTAATAATTAATGCTAGTTTTGTATTATTAAAATTCAATACTGACCGTTCGCATAAAACATAAAGGCTAACATAACATAACGCAATGTGAATCAAGGTTTATAGATAATATTAACCTTAAAATGTGTATAATATCTTATTATAAACAAAGAGTTCATTTTTTAATATTGATGTGCAGATTTCGTCCGGAACGGCGAGAACTGAAAAGTCAAAAGTCTATTCGCACTATTTCTTAAAATGGTAATCTGTATAATGCCTTGTAAATTAGGAGTACACTATTATGATACGAACGAACGGAAAATAACATATTATTTCGTTATTAAATTACTTCAGTTTTATCATCAGAGTTTCTTCTCCCCTTCTCTCACTAGACCTACACGTTATTATAATACAAATATAAACGATCATCTTTTGCGTATAACAGATTTCCTTTCCGCCCCATCTTAAGAATTGATTGTTCAACATTACTGTCTGAATAATCAATTTTTGTCATTATTATTTTGCAAAAAAAAAAAAAATTAAATGTATATTTTGTGTTTTTAATCATCGTCTACTACTCAAAAGTCTGCACACTGTATACTTACTCGGTATATACCTCTATAACACACTCGTTACATAATTTTTACGATGAGTGCACGTCTCTCAATTAGCCTCGTTCACATTTTAATTCCTATATGCGAGTAACAATAATAATAATCGATTAAATGTGCATTGTACGTTTATTATTATATTATTATGTGTCGCGAAACTGACGCGTCACTATTGTGTAACCGTTTTTCCTCCGGAGATAAATAGATAATACACTGTTTTCTCTTCGTATATGCGATTATATAGTTACAATGAATAAATTGTTGTACTGACGCCATTCGTTATTATGTGTTTCAGGAGTATGGAACTTTGCGATATCGACTGGCAAGGAGTGGGAGCAGCCATTAGATCGCCGGATAACCAGCTTTGAGACGTGTTGACTGTTGACGTAAGTGCGCTAAACCACAAGGTTTTTTTAATATTTCTATTTTAACCATTTTTAAGTTCCCAATTAACATCCTTTTGAACTCGATGTTTTAATCTATAGTATCCGCCTAAACAGTGGAATGTTCATAATATTGTTACGTATTTACGTATATAAGTACCTATGTCTTCCGATGTTCTGTTTTGAATTGAATATAATATAATAATTTATTGGTTTATATATCATGGAACCCTTACACTCAGTCATAGAAATTTGCCTTGTAGTTTTTCGTTCGATTTTTTATCGGTCTGCAATTACATTTTATCACTGATAATTGCACTTAGTTTTAAATAAAAAATGTTTAACAAGTAAAAAGTTTTTGTAAAATATATTTTTTCATCGCCTGCAATAATATCCGTATTTTGACATTATTCCATTTTTTCGACACTACAAAACGTCATCAGAATATTTCTTAACTTCTAATTAATTTTTTTATATTATTTAACCAATAATACTGATAAGTAATCGTTTTTTCCATCTACGTTCCCTTAAAAGATTAAAAAAAAAAAATCCACCAACTGAAACATTTTCTTGACATTATTTATACGATTTGTCGTCATATAGTAATATTATACTACGAACGAAAATATTAAGTAATGTTTTGTTATTAAGAACACCTTAGTGTGTAAATATCTTCTGTACTAGAATCATAAATTATTTTTTTTTTTAACTGGTAAAAACAAATAAACGGATTCGTTTGAAACTTATTTTGATGTGCTTCTGTTGTTTCAATATAGTGGTTTAACATGTATGGCGTACATAAATATATAATTTTAATGAATTATTTTTTTTTATCGCATTTTAAATATCTGCGTCATTAATTACTACAAAACGGAATAAAATAAATAAAAAACTTTTAACGTCGTTAGCCAGCAAATATAAATGATTCATATATTATAATACAATACCGTGTGTCTGATCCTTCGCAGATTTAGAATAAAAACAATTAACATTTAATAATTATTATTATGGAAAATGCACAAAAAAAAAATCCGTGTTCAATTTAAATGAAGATTCATTGAACTGTGTATAGGGTGCATATTAAAAAGGTACCTACATGGATTTTTCCTACTTTTTTTTTATGCCGATGAACAATATTTATAACTGGCAACTACACATTTATACATATCGCATATTTAGTACGCATGTATTTGTATAATTTAATGGTCTCATTTAATTCCTAATACGTGTAGACCTCAAGTGATATTTATATTATTTATACACACTACACAGTTTCCAAATTTTTTTTTTTTTAGTTTCCATCATCATTGATTTCATGATAGTCATTTTTTATAAAATCAATATTTACCATAAACTATTACTGTTTTCATTTATTCTACAATTGCTACTCTGAAAGCCTAATTGTAGAATATTATTACTGCCAATGCCATCAAGAATATATTTTCATTGTATAAATATGAAATGATTAAATTAAATTCATTTAACAGTAGGGAAATGAGTCATGATATTATACCTAAGAGTTATAATTAAAAATTTCATCAAGTGGAACGTAATTTTAAAATCCATGTAGGTACATGATAATATGCTGCTATTTTGTATATTATTATTATTATTGATATTATATGCAAATGAAATATTTAATACTTCAAACAAATAGATTACCTACAAACGAATAGTCTATAGATGGAACAATATTTAAAATTGAATTAATCATTTATTTTGCCAGCCCATAAATTAAGCTTTCTAGATGGTGGTTTCTATTTGAATGTAATGTTTCGTTATTATAATTGATAGAGTTGGAAAAATTAAAAACTCAGATATAAAAAAAAACATTTTATTTGTTTAAAACGTTAATTTTTTTTATATTTTAAACAATTTATAGCAAAAAAATTAATTTAAACCTTGATTTAAGTTTGTAGGTATATCGATACATTATAAAATAATATCAATTATATATTATCTACACCATGGTTGTGTATACCCTGATCTATAAACAAATATTTATTTCATATAAAAATTAAAATACAATTCTATGTTTGTTTTAAACACGTGTTTATAACAATTTATTTTAAACACATTCCTACCCTAATTGGAAATTTATTAAATATACATAAATATAAGCTTGACATACGAATGAGATTTATAATTATTTTTTTATATTTATCAAACTTGATATGTTATTTACATTTTACGAATAAAACAAACTTACTCTTTTTCTTCGTGCATTATATATAGTTTTTATAAAATCGCTCATTTAAAATTAAATAAATTACCAATTTCAATATTCGTTTTATAAACGCAAATACTAAAATAATCGATGAATGTGATAAATTTTTTATTTGTATTACGTTTACATATTTCTCCGTGGAAGTACGGATTTGTTTACCAAAGCTCAAAATTATTATTATTTACTCAAAACTACACATTTACTTAGAAATCGAATAAACATGTGTGAATTTTGGTTTTAGTATATTATTGTATGATATTTGATTTGAATTGAATCGTGAATGAACTATACGTATTCACTATAATCCGTTGGGAATTTTCAACATAATATGCAAACATTGGGACACGTATGAATCTAAAAAAAAAAAACACCGCGTGCGATACTTAAACATTTCCTCGTACTAGAATTACTAATCGTCCAAACTATATTCTTCTTATTTCCCGACACTGAATTAATACAATCATACAATAAATATATACGTTAAGTTATAACTTACTTGTTTTAATCAATCGACCCAAACTTGGTTCACTTTACTCTTGAAACTTAAAAAATACTGTCTTCATAATAAGAAATTAATTTGATTTACTCAAATATTAAATCGCACAAATTAAATAGAATTTCTATTTCGAGGATTAATATTTCCCGATTGAAATTTAAAATATGTTCGTATTTTATTTTTGTAATAATTCAAAATACGACACACCTTACTAAAATAATCGGTGTTCAATGCTTCACGTTGATAATATGACTACATATCCTCGTACTTATTTATTTGTAGTGAGTACTCACAAATATCATATGTAGCATGTATAATAATATCATATAAGTATGGATAAATACACAAGGGCCCCACCTGGTAGATATATTATATTAAATACATATAGAACATAATTTATATTGAAACTGTTCAATGTTTTTGGTTAGTTTAAGAAATTGAAAGAAACTTGAACGTGACTTACTCATACTGCGTTTCGTCACGTAGTCACGTCAATTCCGTTAAATACGATTACCTATACGTCTTATTCCTTGAATTTTAAATGTACGGCTTCGTAATTTTTGTTATAGACGACAACGAATATATTTCAAGTTCATACTTTTTTTTTTTTATGATAATACTTTTTATTTATATTTATTAAAAATAATATTATTTACAATCTATGTAACAAAGCATAATAAGCAAATCAGAAAATGAAAATGGCCGCATTAATCATTCAATTAATCTCAACCTCATTTACTCTTTAGGTGGAGTATAAGATTTCCAAGAAGTGAGTTTGATGCAAGTTCAGTAATTAGAGGGTTAGAGTGAAATTATTTATAATGTTCTGTGGCTAATTGGTTAACTGTTGCTAATTTTAAGTCATTTTGAAATGTAGAATTAGATACACACCATTTTGCAGAAGAGATAAAATGGATATAATAATGGATTGGAAAACTTGCAGGGTACGTTTTTGGAATGGTCTTACACAAGTATAGGACTAAACTGGTCTTAATAGGAATTTGTAAATTGCAATATTTGTGTGAAATGTTAGTTTAGATTTCAGAATTGAAATTAACTTGACTATTGAGGATTTTCCTTTTAGATTTGATGTGAGGATCCAAAGTAAATTTTTTATCAAGCATAATACCGAGGTATTTAACTTCTGAGGATATTGGGATTGATATTTCTTGGTAATAGAAAGAAGGGGTATTGATTTTTAATACGAATAAGATATATATTGATTTATCTAGGTTAATCTAAATTCTCTAATTAGTCTAATTGGATGACCACTCATTAATTAAATTTAAATGTGTTTTTAGAAAATGTACGGTTTCTACGGAGTCATTTCCCGGTGAAAAGATTGCAGTATAACCCGCTTAGGTGGCCATAATATCATTTGAGATTTTAAGAATGTCAGCCGTATAAACATTGAATAAATCGGGACCTTGGGGAATAATATGATAATATAACGAATAACGATACTGAATTAACACATCAGGTTATGAAAGTTTGGTTTTTTAAATATAAACAAATTATTAAATAATATGGTGCAGGGAAGAACAATATAAGTCTAAAGATTAGAACCTCATTCTATGCCTGGTCAAATGCCTATCCCACGTCTAATAGTACCTACAGGCGTACTGTTTTTCGGATGAAGATGAAATTTGGTCCGTTAGTCTGGGAATTTAGTGTACAGTCGAATGTTTAAATATGAAGTACAATTATGTTATTAATACTCGTAAGTCCAAAGTATTGATTTTATTCTTACTTTTATGATTTTCTCGGATAACTTGACGAGAATTGGTAGTAAGCTTATGGGTTTGTAAAAAGTGGTTACATTCTTTGATTTGTTGAACTTTCGAATAATAATTACGATTGCCGATAGATTCAAATAACTTAATATGTGTAACGTACAGCGCACACGTTTCTGAAGCTTTGAAAGTTCTAAAATAAAAATTTAACTAGAAACTATTATTAATTTTAGACTAGCCTTCTTCCCGCTCCAACTTTGTGTCACCTAGAATGGCATTCTACAATATCGTCGTAAAACTTATTCAAACGTTTAAATTGCCACGTCCACTTGAATCCAGAATAAATATAATATACTCTCCTTTTAGTCCGAAATGTGTATGTGAAAATTATTAATTTTATAATAATAATTTTTTTTTTTTTTTTAATTTTTTTTCCGGTTTGCTAACGATGCACAGGTCATCGTCATCATACACAAGTGCCAGCTGTTATGCGTAAGCAATGATCTACCTGTATAAATTGATCACGCTGCTGTTGTGGGTGCCCATCGTGTCACACTCGGCATCCGAATTGGACTGGGTCACTGTTTGCAACCAGCAGACGTGCCGGTGCAAATGGGTCAGTGGCCAGAAGACGGCTGAATGCATTAGCTCGGGCCTCACTAGCATACCGAAAAACCTGAGCAATGAGATGCAGGTGATCGATCTGTCCAACAACAAAATACTGGAGATGAATAAGGATGCGTTCCGAGAGGTGGGCTTGATCAACCTGCACAAGCTGATTGCGCGCAGCTGTTCCATCGAACTCGTCGACAAGGACGCATTCCGCGGCCTGGAGATACTCATCGAGCTAGACCTAAGTGACAACAACATTCACGTACTGCACCCGGCCACATTCCGGGATCCGTTCCGGTTACGCAAGATCTACTTGAACCATAACCTTATACAGCGGCTACGGAACGGTCTGTTCAACAATATGTCTTTCTTGCAAACGGTTGAGCTTAACGCGTGTCTGATTACGGATATTGAGCCCAAAACATTCTACAATGTAACCAAGTTCAACAGCTTGGAGCTGAACGGCAATCAGTTGACTAATATTAAAGCCGAAGTTCTAGAGTCCGTGCCTAGTCTGATAAACTTGGAAATCACCAACAACCCATGGCGATGTGACTGCAAGCTTAGGCCTTTTATGAATTTGGTTTGTATATTATACACTATGTATTCAATATTGCTTATATCATGGAAAATTTAAAGTATCTAAACTTAAAGAAAAAAATTGTTGCTAAAGCTTTTTTTCAAAAATCCATTAAGTTATTTTAAATTAAAAGGTCTTTTAGTTATTATATCTAGCCTTGTAACTAAAAGATACAATTACTATAAAGATTTCTTTTCTTTTTCAGGTCATGAATAAAAACCTCTATTTCAAAACAGCATCGTGCGCCGAACCACCGAGGCTGCTGAATAAGCTATGGGGCGATATCAAACCGGACGACTTTGCATGTCAGCCAGTCATTCAGTATCCTTCCCAGAGTTCTACATTTCAGCTGGACGACGACGAACTGATGACTATCGGTTGTAAGATATACGGAGAGCCGATGCCAAGCGTCCAGTGGGTATTTAACAACCGGCCCATATCGAATTATTCACACGGCGATTACAAATTCACGGTTTACGAGAGCGTAGACAACACCATGGCCAAGTGGATAAATCTAACTGTGTCTCGATCCCGGTTGATTGGCAAATCCGAATTCAAATGCATCGCACAAAACCCTGCCGGGTTGGAAGAGCGTAAAATCACCGTTATCGTTCAGGTACCTATACGATCCATTCCCCTCCCGTCGTCATGGCAATCATTACTACGCCACAACGCTGCAACAATATTGCGCCGGTTTTACCTTTTTTCATAAAAAAAAATGCAACACGACTGTGTCCTATGAAATTTAGGTGTTAATATAGTTAAACAATTTTACAGGCTTAGAACTCACAACAAAAGTAAATTTTTGGATTTGTTGAAAATTGTTTTATATAAGGACATTAATACACTATACACAATACACTATTTAAAAATATTAATATACACTTCATACACCTAAATACGTACTTCATAATATAATATACTTGGTTATTATATTATAGTTTATAGAATATGGGTTTTGAAATGTATACAATACACCTATCATTATTTCATATATAGGTATTGGGAAAATACAACTGTTTATTTTGCCATGTATTAATATTTTTAAAAATAATGTATTGGGAAATGTTTAAGAGGACAATATTATTTATATTTTATGGAGTGCAATCTCGTTGCGTGTTTTGCAGGTAAAAAGGTAAAACCTACGCAATTATATTACAGCTCCACGGTAAACTTTGGTCATTGTCCGTTTGTGGCGGGTACCTTTTTTATCCCACAACTGCCATGAATCATTTGAGCTCATCTTTTTTAGTCTATTTGACCGCGGGTACCCTTTTTACCTTGAAATAACCATAGGTAATTTAAGCTTAATTTGTATAGTTTCTTTATGAGACGATGTTTTATTGATTTATGTGAGAAAAAAAATACTAAGACTGCAACGATATTAACGGGCATGTAAAGGATATTGGGTGACTGTGTTGAGATGATTTTTAGACGAAAAAATAAAATCATATTTCTTACGTTTTATTTTTAGTCGCAACTCGCAATTGTGTGATGATAATAAATAATAATAATAAAACTGTTATTTTTGTTTGGCATATTTAAAACCTATTAATTTAACCGATTACAGGGCAGTAGTAACAAAAGCATCCTGGGTGGTTCAGTCAGCATGAAAGAATCGCTGCCCATCATCATCGGCCTAGTAGCCGGAATTTTCATCATCATCCTCCTGTTAATCGTATGTTGTTTATGCTGTTACCGACGTCGGCCTGGGGGAGGCGGTGTGCTGTCTAAAAAGTCACACGCCAACGGCTTTTCAAATGGCGATGTGCCCAATCATCATAATCATGTCACGTCGCTAGTGTCCGAACCATCTGAACAGCAAAAGAGCCTATTGGCGGTCGTGAATCCGGTTCAAAAACCGCCCAGAAGATATGAATCATCACCTACTGGCACCGAAATGACCGAACTGAAGAGGAATTTACTAGACGAGACTTCGGTTAGCGGTCAGTATCTACCCTTACGTGTCATACTAATATTATAATATAGACATAATATTTTTCGACGGGGATGGAAAACGTTTTAATTTTTTCAATTTTTCTTTTTGTTGATAAATGTACACAATATCGTATTTGTTTAACGTTTATAAAATCGTTATATTTATATGCATATCGTATACTTTCAACATTTTTAAGAATTTCTTATTTTTTTTAATTTATACAATAGTAAAATACAAAACTCATTTCAATTTAAAAGTAAATAAATTATAATAATTTTTTGAATTAATTATCTTCAAATTTTAAATTTATAATATTATAATTCTATATTATAAATTACACAAAACTTATATAGGTTATATACGTGCTGTGGGGTGGGCTAGGAGGCATATGCCCCGTGCGCATGGTTTAAACTGTTTAAAATATTTAAAATATTTTTAGAATATAAGGGGGCTAATATTTTTAATTTTACCCCGTGCGCTAAATCTTAACGGCACGGCTCTGCACGCGTATATTACGTATATAATTATTATTATATTGTTTATTGAAAAAATGATTCTAAACTTCTAAAGTAATAATGCAATTAAAAGAAAATAATTTATCATTAAAGTATTAGAGGTATATACCAAATACCTAGGTTACAGGTTATTAGCCATTAGGTAGATATACAAATTATTTAATCTATTTTCAGTTTTATTTATGATTTCGAATTTATATTTTTTCGAATTTTTTGTTATTCTTCTATTATATTTTTCTTCTAAAAACGTTAACCATCCCTGGTCTTTTCAAAGTGGATTATCGCACAAACAAACTGGCAAGGTTAGGTTATTATACTCGCTTTATCGTAATAATTGTCATTTTACCAAAACTGTCAATTAAATATATCGATCACAGCGTGTTTTCGTCTTAACGACGCGCCACGTCGTTGTCCCATGTGTAGGTACCAAAAAAGTGAACCAAATCGTTCATGTTTGGCGACGTGGTTTGCGTATTGTGTGGGTATAATAATACTTGGAATGTTTCTTTTCTGATTAACTTGATGTTATATACGCGCGCACTAGGTATATATATAGATAGTATGCACGTATCTGACAAACGGATTCATTTAATTTTCAAAAATATTGCCTTGAAACAGGAATACATATTTTAGAAGTTAAGTTATTGACAAGTTCAAAATTATATAAATATATTAATAAAAATGTAAAGTATTTTGTTAATCATTTGAGAGAAGAAAGTTTTTCTAATCGAATAATTACCTATATTGTATTTGAGCGATGGCTTGTAAATTATATTTCGATTTCCTACAAAAAACCGCTCTTAGTGGGCGTTTGAGCCAATTATAGAGTCAAGTGGCTCGAAACAATCGAAACAGTGTGCCTTGAACAACTATACAACATACAACACCCAGAGTATATTATATTCATTGGTGGTTGGACAGGATCACGTCAAAATATTCTGATTGTATTTGTTCCGATCAAAAGAAGATCCCCAACACCCGTCATTTATTATTTCAAACGCATTGCCAATGATTTCGTGATAATTAAACCGCAATTTAATATACGAGAACGAAGTAGTATACTGTATATTATTATAGGTATTCTTATGGAAATTGCGTATATTATTAGTATTATACTTTTACTTATATGTTCACGCGTCACATGATGTCGATACAGCATAGAAATCGAGTTTATAAATTAATCTCAAAAAAAAATAATGACGCAAAGAAATTCGAGTTAGGTAGATATTGTTGGTAGGTTGTTATATTACATATATATCGGAGAAGTATTCGCACTCACATAGTTACTAGGCGCGCCACTGAAATTCAATATCCGTTTAATTTTTCGCTGCTGATGTTTACACGCAATCAATGCAACTATATTGCTGGTCGGGCGCGTGCGTGTGCCCTTTCTTTTACGACTATATTTTTCTCTTTTTTTTTCACAAAACTAAACACGAAATTCGTTTCGCCTATTTAAACATTTATAATATTATTATCATCGCAATATAATAATATAATATTGTATATATTATTATAATGTCCGTCGCGTGTTCGTGTTGCCTTACCTATAGTCGGCTCGCAAAATATAATATACAATATACATTTACCGCACACACACGCACACGCCTGTGTCGTATACTTATTGTACGCCAAGTTGTAAAAAAGAATTAATGAAATTAATATTGTCGTTTGCTCGACGACCGGGTGCGGTGGTGGTTGGTGTATCGTACGCGTCACCCACCTGCTGCAGCAGTGAATCACCACACCAAAGAATGAACCGGCAAACGACCTTACACCTTCGACGGATCTCCGCAGCGAGAAGACGGCGGCGACGGTGATGATAAAAAAGTCCCACTTCCGGGGATGATAGGTAAAGACAAAAGACGACGGCCACCATTGTCGCGTTTCTGCAATATTTGTGTACAGTCTTAAGCAAGCCGCGGTGCACGTTTGTTTATAATAATATATAATATATTATATTGTTAAAAACAATAATATTATATTATTTATGTATTTAGTTTTCGTATAGGTACATAGATAATATATATAATGGATGTAGACCATCCCTATAATAATTTCCCAAGTAATAGCGTTCGCGAAGTGCATAGGTATATGCTCCGCCACTATTACTATTATATAGTATTAAGTAGTAACCAATTAGGTAACTATTCCTACTTCAACTGGGTTCACAGCTACATCTTGTTATGTCCAAAAGATGCGCTCGGCCCAACTTACGGTAAATCATGGTTAGTGAATGATACCATGATTACAATATCCAATCAGAATACGATACAAATATTACAACATAAAAATGTCATAGTAGTAGACTATATCTACTAATAATGTTTATTAATTGAATTATAAAAATTAAGAATTTTTTCCTTTTTAAGTTTTAACATTAATAAATTTAAATTTAAACATTAATGTTAATGTTTAAAACCGAGTTCACAGCTACGTCGTGATATTTTGTGTCTTTTATCGTATTATGATTGGCAGTTTCAATCATAGTGTTAGTCGCTTATCGCGATTTTTAAGGCCCATAGTTGAATATATCAACTTTAGGACACAACTCGGTTGATGACACAACTCGGTTGATAACACAACTGTGAACCCTACATATATCCTTGGTATAAAAAATTACTATTATTCATGATATAGAAATATATATAACCCCATAACTTATCATTCAGGAACTTAAGGCCAATCCATTCTATAATATCTATGTTTGTATACAATCATCATTAACACTATTTTATTAAATTTTCTCTGCCGTTTCTCTTCGTATCTGACGCATGCACTTATCTACAATTTATTTAAAATAGACTACCTTACCATGGCTATAGGCCAACGAAGTTTAGTCTCTATAGCCGGCTGCGCCAATTAAAAATTTATGATGTATCGTTTATGTTATGCATGATTATAATAATATAAAAGATTGGAAACGTATTGAAACAATATAATATAATCTAACTATTTTATTCGCCATTGGTTCATTTTTCTCTCGATTTTTGGTTTCTGGGCAATGAATAAACTAAGGATGTTTGTAGACAAAAATGGGGCGGAGCGATGAGTAACATAAGTTGATCAAATTTTCATATATATTTAACGAAATGTAAAATTATCAGAATACATCACAATATTGATATATATATATATATGTATAATATTATATGTACATAAGTATATTTCGTTGCATGAAGATACTTAATTGTATACGTGGAACTAAAGGATCATAAAATAAACACACACATAGAAAAACCCCAATACATGCTCATACAATGTGTAAAATATGTATGAATGAATAATTAATTTATAACAGAATTTAGAAATGCCAAACCTAATCTATGAACCCTTCAGATAATCTTAAATAAATATTTTAAGTTTTATGACAATTGATTCAGTAGTTTAAGAAGAGATAGCAATAATAAATTGCACCGAACATAGGGGGACAGAACTACAGAAGGTCTACGCTCCTCTCCGCTCAATAATGTATTCATGATGTATTGCAAACATACGAGTATATGTTTTTTAAGTATTTTAATTGTTATTGTTTACATTAAAATTCAATAGTGCTCCAAAAGTTTTTTAATGCCAAAAATATAGTTAGTCCAGAGAAATGGCGGTAGTTATAATTTAATTTTGGATCTTATAAGTTATACAATTTTCGTATAGAAAGCGTGTTTTGGAGAAATATCAGTAAGCTGCGTGGTTGGGCCTTTTGAAACTCGTTTTATATCACAATGGCAGATAACCCATCCCTCATATAGGTCATAATATATTTATGTGTGTAGGTATGTGAAATTATGTGTAAGTAATCTTCTAATCTTACCCCTGGACACCGTGTAGTGTTTGATATATGCGTTATTAAACATTGGACATGCGCGAGTTTAGTAATATTACCTAACCGAAAGACATTTCCGACGTGTACAAATACACCAGTCTGTGTAAACAAAATGTGACAGCACTGTGGTATTATATCTATTATTCGTCTCCGTTATTTAGAGGGTGAAGGTGTAATGCAATTGAATAAAACATTACATTTTCCTAATCCTTTTATATGTTTCTATAATAATTAGTTAACTGTTTCAACGTACCGAATATTTTTATAACATACAAATTAACATGAAAAATATATTTTTTTGTTTAATTATCTGGTAGGTCTTCTAGGAAGAATTATTATATTATAGGCGTGGTTCAAACCCATAAGTTTAGATGTTATCTATTCGTTTTTATAATACAGATTTCCTTTGATTTTATTTGCGTAATTGTGGAAACTTTAAAATAATTTAGCTATTATACATGTTAATAGGTAAAGCACTAAAGCTATCCCATGACATATTATTTGTCACGAATGATTGGGATTTGAGTGCTATTCTCAGTAATTTGTTTTAGAAAATTTGCAATTTTAATTACTAGGCATCCTTAAGTTAAACATAAATTATGACATATAAACAAAAAAAAATCGTCAACATTACACTATTACCCTTGTCCAAGGTGGCATTTAGTAGAGTGGAATGTTATGGTGGACATGACAGATTATCATTATTTTTTTAAAAAAGCTATTCTGACTTGTTCTGCGTACATTTATTCCGAATTGGACATTTTCCGTTCACTGAACTTTTACCCCGCTACCAGACCAAAACAATTGCGAAGCTATATAGCATTGTTATTGTAACCGCCGTATATATAATGTTGTAATAGTATGTTCCGAGATATTATTGTTTTCCGTTTCATTTTCTCTATTGTCTGTTTGGCGTTTCACTACCGTCGCTTCTGTTTTACCGTTTCCGTTCAAAGTGCAATATTATACAAAACATCGATAACACGCCGTGCGTATTGTCCAGAAACACAGACCTGACGATCTAGATCTATTTCTTCATAATAAGTAAAAACAGTAATAATATCATTATTTAATCACAATTATAGCACTGTGGTGAATCAATCTGCGACATTGCGCGCATATAATGCACGTAACGAACGAGGTCACACGCAAACATGATATACCTAGCTGCTATAATATAATAGCCCATCGTTTCCGATATTATATATTTTTGTAATTATTGGTTAACTTGTGTGATTTAAATGTATTAATTTTACAATTTTACACCAAATTTTGTTATGAATTGTTCACCCATTAAAAAACTAAATTTAATTTTCACTACAATCTGTATGTTATGTACAATTAATACCGTTTTTAAAACATTTTTACTGTGGTAATATTGCACGCACACTCGAAATACCAGAGAAGAACAAACAATACAATATACTAGGTAATATTATAGTATTGCTGGTTTTTGCATACATAACACATACTTTCATTTCATGCAGAATATTATAGACACTGCTTAAAATAATATATTACAGTTGAAACATGGTAACTCGCTGAAGTTTTTTCTTGCCCCTTGAAGTTTTTATAAGTTATATAATTGAGGTATTTAACTCAAAAAATACATACCTTATGTATTTATAAAACTGCTGTAGTACTACTGCTACAACGATTATATAATATATAGCAGTCATTTTTATTATTTTATAATTACATTAATACTTATTACCACCGTATCATTTCCCATAAAAATATTGAGCGATAATAATGATAATAATATTTCCAATAGGCTTATTTTATTGTTCGTTTCGATGACGTGATCACCTCCGTTATCGATGTATATGCTACAAGTAACTGTAGATTCCGTAAGCATTTATTAAAGATTACAAAAATAAAAAACGTACATCGCAAGTGACGTAGTCAAAATTTACTTTACCTACCCTCGGGAGATGAGACTGATAGTTTGTTATAAGAGAAGATTTAATGAAGTCACTAAGATCGTTCATAGGATTCAATGACTTAAATATGTAACATTTTAGACAACTTTTGTACAATTTACAATTTTAATGCGCGGTTGCATCTTACGTAATATGTCACAGTCTCAAAAAACATTGAAAACATTTTTGAATTTCTCTGCTACTTCGGGAAGAGCTGTAGCTCTCCTGGGTACGCTTCTGCGATATACCTATTAATATTATGATTTATGAATAAAATTCAAGACTCATAATATAGCTCTGAAATATCATTTATTCAGTATTATTCCCATTCCGAGACTATTAAATGAAACTGAAAGAAAAAGAGAAAAAAGTAGAATTCGCGGGCGTTCGGTATAAGTAAGATTCAACTAACTAGATATAATGCTAAAAATTATATATATAAATGGTACAATAATACTATATAATAATCGTTGTCGTATAGATCACAATATAATAGTAATATTACCCATATATTGTATCGCATACACTCCTCTTTCCTCCCGAGATCGGTTTCGAATACCTTACCATCCCCAACAGACGTGCCCACCGTTTCGTGGAAAAGCTTAGGTACGAAAGAACAGACTGAACACAGCAGTAGCGTGTCGTTTTGTATTACACACAGCACGTATAGAGGTAGTTTCTCTTTGGATTCCCCGCGAGCCCCCGTTCTCGGTATTATTATTTTTTATTTTTCTTACTTCAGTCGGTCGATCGCAGGCTTACATTATTATTATTACAAACCTACTTCATCGATGTTATTATTCAAAAATGCGTGCGTTTATATTTCGTAGTTTTCTAACAAACACGTCTTTCTTATCGAAAATGTCACCAGGGACCACCCGCCAAAGTTGTTTACGCGGTACACACTACTATTACCTTGTGATGTGTGTGTGTGTGTGTGTAGATTTGTTGTATTATTTATTGTTCTCCCCGTCTCGTACGTTCTTTTCACATGCCTATAATGGGCTCCTCGATCGGTGTGCGTAGGAGTGATTTTGAATAGAAATTATTTTTGTACGACTTCACACGAAATTTTAAATGAATGATTTCACTTTCATACGACAAAAAATCGAAATTTAAAAATCCCATACATTACGATGTATAATTGAATCGAGATAATATTAAAAATATACGTGAACAATCATACTTTATTTATTTTTTATCATACTGGCACAGGGTAGGTATAATAAATATACGTACAAAATCAAATATTCGATTGATTAAGTTTTTTCTCCGAAATCGTGGATTAAAATTATACCGACACAACTATTCTATTGCGGTCGCTTCATCGCAACATTCTTATTTTCAAAGAAATATTGAGGGAAAAAATTCGCCATGGATGAACAAACCCCTACGGAATATAGTATTATACGGCATAATTAATTAAATTAAACTGTAATAAGTTTAATTATATGGAAGTATTTTTAAAATTTTTGCCGTATACACAAAAGATAAAAAAATAAAAAATACAATAAAACTATTATCTACTTTGATAGAGTTACTCCGTCGTATCAGAAAGAAAACACATGTATAAAACATTCCGATTGATCGATAGATTAAAAGGAAAAAATATCCATAATGAATATATTAGAATACTATATAATAATTAGGTAATTAATTTACTATTATTAGTAGTATCATAATTTAATATAAAATATTCTGTTACCTATTATTTTATATCAAAATATTGGTATGGGAAAAGCGATTTAGGGAAGCTGACATTTTTGCACGCACTATAAAAAGAAGTAGGTCAATCCTGTTGATCGTATACTTAAAAAGTTCACAAGCCGTATTTAAATAAAATGCTATTATTAACGTACATATAAACTTGTAGCTTATTAAGCAATGATTATTTTTATTTTAGCATGAATTTTCGTGGACATTTAAGGATTAAAGCGAGTAAATCGCATCATAAATAAATTTCAATAATATAAAACATCGAAATAAAATTTAAATCACAGCGTCCCTTTACACAATTTATTTTCAAAAATCTAAACACACATCTTAAATAGAAGATCATAATATGATCATATACATTCCAGTCCTTTACTACAGCAATAACGTCGGAAAGTTTGTATTTAACAAATTTAAAAGAAAGTAGAACACTATAATATAATATTTAAGGATTTGTATATGTGCGCATAAAATTTAACTAGGAACTTGGGAACGTCTTCGACTGTTGCATGAACCCGAGACGGCCACCAAACGTAATTATTTATTTATTGTATGCGCAATTTTAGTCTTAGATTTTTTATATATTTTTTTATTATTATTATTATTATTATTATTTTTGTCTGCCTGGTTTCCGTACGTTTCGCTTGGCTGTTTCGTTTAAATTTCGACTGAATAGAAAATCACGGGCTGACGGTCTATCATAAAATATATATCGCGTAATATTATATTATATATTGTATATTTTGTTCGTGCGCATTAACGTCGCCGATTTAGAGCACACGCATTCGATCTGCAGTATATACGTAAACCTCTATTACGTAGGTTAGAAATAAATAATGTAAAAATGCTATTTTTCTTTGATTTTTCGTGTTTCCTATAAATTATGATATGTACTCATCTACGAATTACGATTTTATACAATCTATTAACTAAACGTATACGAATATTGATACTAATTGTCTTGTTTTTCTGTATTTTAGGAGATGCCGACGAACAATTTTACGGCGAGTCGGGCGACGAGCTGGCCAACATCATCGACAGCAGCGGCATAAGCGTGGGAAACGGCCGCTCGTACCGGAAGGGTACCCATCCACCGGACCTGTTGGCGTTCCCCCGGGGAAGCGGAGGCGGCGGCCACAGTTCGCCGGCCGGCAGCGTGGTGTCCACCGTCCCGTCGTTCCAGTCGCCGTTGCACAGTCCCATCTACTCGGGAACGCTGCCGTACAACCGGTCCCAATCGCCGTTCAACTCGCGTCCCGCCCAGCCACCGGCCGGTTACGTGACCATTCCGCGGCGGCCGCGCGTGCCCAGCTGGGCCAGCAGCACCGGCGTCGGCGGGGCGTCCGCGTCCACGCCGATCGGCGGCCACGTGGACGACCCGCTGGGTGTGGGCCGGTTGTGCGAACCGGTGTACGACAACCTGGGCCCGCGGACCACGGCCGACGGCAGTTCGGTACTGTCGCTGACCAAGGCGGTGGCCGACTCGGCGGCGGCCGCGGTGCACAGGCCCAAACCGCAGTACAGTCAGACGCTACCGCACAAGACGAAGCTGCACGGCGGCGGCGGACACCGCGGCGGTCCCAGATTCAACGGGGACGACTCGCAGGACGCGCGCAGAGTACCGTCGCCGGCGCCCAGGTCGCCGGACAAGGGAACGCCGCCGTCGCAGGTGTCCGGCCTGCCGCAGCAGCACAACGCACTGCCGCCCAACTACTCGCCACTGGTGGAGATGGACGCGAGGAACAGGAGCAGCTGGGCGCCGAGCCGGGTCGGCACGCCGGAGTCGGGCGTGCTCAAGCCGGCCAGCCAGACGAGCGTCAAGCGCAAGGTGCCGCCCAAACCGCCGCCGAAGCCCAAAATGAAGGGCGGCCCGTTGTTCGAGGACGAAGGCGAGGACGGTACCGAAGTCTAAGGCCCGTTCCCTCGCGCGCGCCACGCGAACGAATCCTCTGTACTTCCATGATGATAATATAATATAATATTATGTTATTATGTACTCATATAATTTTTAGTTCTTATATTTATCGATAACATGCTAAACATTTTTTTTTCGTTCATTCATCATCATAAGGCGTTGTACATTTTTTGTTTTCCATATATTTTTCGGCTGCTATACAATCGTTTCATTTTTTTGTTTTTTGTCTTCTCCTACTAAAGTTTTATAAAAAATAATTTAAAATGAAAGAATTGAAGCGTGTTATTCTATAGTTATATATATATCGCAGTGCCGTCGTCGTCGTAGTCCGATTGTTCACGATATAGGAAGTGTTCATCGTTTCGTTTAAAAAAGTATAGGTACCTAAAGATTACCTCCTCCCGAAGGTTTTATTCTTATATGATATAAATAATTGAAGAACGCATAATGTGTTAGCCCCTCGGGGATCAGTCGGAGTTTTATTCATAAAACTCGGTAAAAAATGCAATCCTCTCGTGTAAGCCTACTCATTTAACGATGAATTGCGCACAAAGTGTTGAAAATATTAAATAATATGAGGTTGCTCGTTTTCGGATTGAACGTGTTGTGTACTAAGATAGTATATTATATTGTGTTGTATTTTTTTTTTTTTTTTGTATATGTGTTTATGTTAATATTAAGTTTCTATGAATCAATTTCGATTTTATCGCAGCCATTGTCAATAAAAAAAGAAAAATTAAAAAAAAAATAGTTGTATAATACATAGTGGGCGGTATATTATGTATAAAATGTGTTTGTCTCATAAACCCCTGTTGTCTGTATATTATTATATATTGTCTTGTTGGTGTTATTTATGGTCCTTTTTTAATCTGTAGTCGAAAAGTAAAAATTTAATTTAGTAATTATAACTTCCGATCATTACAATGGATCCTTAAACTATTTTATTTTATAATTGCGCATCTTTAATGTATTTTTCGTTTATTCTAGGACTATGTTATTATTTATATTGGATATTTTTCAATTTTTGTTGAAAACAGTGATAACACGCATTTTAATTAATGAATGTCCAATTTTACTCTTTTGTGTGTGTTTTTAATATATTTTTTAACAAATTTTGTTTTTTATACTTGCTTTGAATACCATTATTTTTTAACTGTACAAACATATTGATAATTTTTAAACTTTGTGTAACTTATATATTATATTTTATATGTATTAATTAATTAAAACTTTTTAGTCAAATGACAAATGTTAAATATTCTATGTAAAAAAAAAAAATGTTTAATCTTTTTTGTTTGATTTTGCTAACATAACTTTTGATTACAGTTAATTTGATTTTCCATAACAATGTTAAAAATACAATAATATTGCAAAATAGTTTAATCATAAATATATGTTTATTATGAAATGTAAAGTAATTTGATAAACTTATTAAGGCCTCTTCATGACTCTTGCCAATAACAAATTTCAAAGACATCCAACAAAAAGGTTTTTTGTAGAAATAATTGAATTTGTAAAAGTTCCTGTATTTATATTTTATTTTATTATTATTTTGTATTTTGTTTTGTTTATAGTTATTATTACTTAAAATACATAACGGTTTAAAGATGATATTCTTTGGAAAGCAAAGGTTAGCGAGTCGCTAACAGCGACCAAGGTTAACCAAAAGTATTTCTCTATTATTACATAAATATTATATTATTGTGCTCGCTAATGACTGAAAAATGTGGAGGCAAAATTGTAATTATATAATTTATAAATTATTACTGTTGTAAAAAAGATGATTGTTGTTTCAATTAAGATTAAGTTTAATATTGCAAACATAGTTGGAAAATGTATATTAATTTTAAAAAATAAAATAAAATATTATTATTTGTGTTAATATTATAGTATATTTTGTATGAAAAATAAATAAATGTCAATAAGAACATTTAAAATGAAATCAAATGTTGTTTTTTTTTTTTTAATATATAGGTATATCAATACAGTTGTGTTAAGTTGTATCTAAATATTAAAATATTGTTTTAATTTAATTCGAAGGAAAGAAAAGTTCTCAGTTTTATCTATATCGCAATAACATTTTATCACTAGGTGAAGGAACTTATTTCTTAATAATTGATAAATTAATAAATTCAATTCAATTCTTATATTATTTGCATTGTAATGGATAAAAAAAATTCAAACTAATTGGTTATTACTGTCTACATTAAACGTAATTTATTTGTTTTACTGTTACACAATGGCATTACCTACACTTAATGTAATTTTTTTATGTTTGTAATCTGAACTTCTCTCTAATGAGACTAAAGGTGGTGACCTTTTGTACTGTGCTGTGTTGTTGTCTTATTTTGTGTATAATATTTAAGATGTCAGTAACACTACCTTAAAATATGAATACAACTCAACTTCAACCACAGGATGGTTCATTTATAACCTTTTAATTGATTTATTAAAATGAATGGTTTCTAATCACTTTTCAAAAAAAATAAGTAATAAAATACAAATTTAACATCTACATTTCTAATAAGTAATAACCAAATAATGATAATTATTACATCAATTATTTATTAGAAGTAGTTTTTGTCAATTTGTAACTAATGGTCATTAAATTTGAGTTATTTTTTTTTTTATCCAGGTGGTATCGCCAATAGCCCTAATCCACCGCTTCCACAAATGCATTGTATCATCAAATGGTGCCTTATAGTTAGTTCAAATGTCTACAAAATACATATTAATTTAAATTAGTATATTACCTACTTGTCTATGAATTATGATCATATAATACTGCAGGTTTATAATGTTATATTAGTTACAACTTATTTGTTTGCTCTGCACTATCATTCTATTGTTTTATATGTTTAAATTATACATGCTTTAAAAAATGAACGACATATCGACAAGAAAAAAAAGTAAGATTGTCAAAAAAAAAAAAGAATAAAGCATTTATTGAATCGCTTACTAAATGGCGTATGAATTGTATAAACCAAACGGTAAGTCAGACATAGTTTGAAATTTGTATAATACGGTTCAATTCAGAAAAAATGTACCTTTGTGTTTTTATGGTTTTTTTCTTAGGAAAACACTGATTCTGTAATTTTTCCGAATGAAAATCAAAATAATATTGAAGAAAATCGGATAAATTACATGCACTTAAAAATATTATCTTTTAGTTTTACCTTCATAACGGTCTCTCATCAATTAATTAATGTGATACAAGAATTCTATTGTTATCTTAGAAATATTTAAAATCACTTTGTTAGTGTCGCAGCATCAAATTTTAAAAGAAAGTATTAATTTTTATTAATTAATTTTATGTTTCATATCTATCGTTTT
>VUJU01002346.1:7642-38491 GCA_009835225.1 Aphis craccivora
GTTGCTAACTTTCAGCGCATGCGCAAAGCCAAAAACGTGTTCCAGCAGAGCAAATTTAAAACATCTAACAAAATGTTTTCTGTTCCATCAGTGCTGTAACATGTTATTAACTTGTTGGAAACAATAATTTTCTGTTGCTAGTTATACGTTCAGTCGGACGTTTTACGCATGCATACAATGCAAAAACCACAACCGAAAACTTTTATAGCCAAAAATCGTTCCAGCAGATCACTAGTTGCAAACTTGTTATGTTAGACGCTTTGATACGCTTTGATTAAATGTTGCTAATAGTTATAACTTTATAGTTAGCAACACTATGCTGGAACAAACCTAATAGGTATAACATTTGTTTAAACAAGTTAAAAACTAAGACGTCTTACAATTTATATTATAATATTATAATAATGTATATTAATTTAATTTTGTTTTTTTTTAAGGCCCGGCGATGCGATGAAACTATGCTTATGATTTATATAAATATCGTACCTCAACGTCTCTACTATTTGAGACTTCGGTAAAATGTTCTTTGTGTTCTAAGGTCTTGTCTTCTCTATCGTCCGTCATACAGAACAACCGTATTCGAGCTTCATTTGTATCTGTTCGTTTAGCAAATACCACGAACCTGAAATAAAAAAAAAAACAGGGGGGGGTTATTACGAACAAAATCATTACCCCGCCCACCTTGAGAAAAAAACAATTTTAATTACTTGGCCATAAATGGTACGTGTATAGCCTCCCGGTATAACTCAGTAGCCATTTTAGACGCGTCCGCCACATTCCGGCAGTCCATCAGCCAAAATCGCGCCGAAACAGTTGTTGTGAATGATACGCAATCGTTGATAAATGTAAGAGGCGTCGAGCCAGTAACATCCTCCCATTGTGCTCTGGATGTTCCTCCTACAATAGTAATAATATGTACGGACACGATAAGAAATTTCCAAAAATCAAATATTTTCATTTTGTATTGTGACAAATGATTTTCAAAATTCAGTAAAAGGTAAGTTAGATGTCACAGAAATAATGAAGTAATTCGGGTGAGGTCCACAAAAGCCAATATTTCTACCACACATAAATCGTCATTCCACATCATATACAAAGCGAACTTGAAACTACAAGTTTTTAAGCAAAGCAAAAACTAGTTTTGTTTTATTTGTTTATTCGTTTAAGCTTAAATTAATAATTTGTTTCAGAAAAGATCACGTATCTTAAATGTTTATTATCTAAACATAGAAAATATTTTTGCATTTTTTTTTAAATATATACTTTTGAAAAAATAGTTTTTTTAAAAAAAATTATCGAATAAATCATATCCAAAAATTGTTGTGTGGTATAAAAAAGAAAAAAAGAAAAAAAGAAGAAAAATAATGAAAAAAGAAATACAAAAAATACAAAACACGTGCCCACTACCGCTATCAAAATTAAAATAGGTGTGATTAAGTATAAATTTAAATGTATTTACTATGCTGATTATATATGTATAGGTATATACTATATAGGTAACCAAATGATATGAAAAATTTACCGTGATCAAAAACACTCGAGTTTAATAGACTTTTATTTAATTAAAAACTAAACCTTAATAATAATATTAATAAAATAGCGTCAGCTTGAAGAAATAAACAAAATAAACGAGTGACATTAAGAAAAAAAAAGATCAAGTGAAATCATTTATTATTATTTATTTGATTTCTAATTCTTTACCTTTGCGAGATCTTTTCCGAAACAACCCTGTCAAAACAGTGCAGTATTGTGTTACGCAACAGTGAGAGCCAAAAATAAAAACGGTTTTAATCGAAAAAATTCAAACAAAGTTGATTTTATAAAAAAAAAAGTTATGTAAAAAAATAAAACAAGTCAATATTTTTTTTTTTTTTTTGCTAACCGATATAAAGTTACCACCCATATATAGATGGGTGCACAGCGGAGAGAATAATATATTTGACGACCAAAAAAATGATATAGATCAACAGTGGAAAGTATAATTATAATTTATAAGTAAGAATAATGAAATTATAAGGTACTTATGTAGTTCGATTTAAAATATGGAGATATTAAAAAAAATGCACAGCAGTTCTACATAATATTATGAAAGAATATATAACGTTGGTATTAATTAATGATAATTATATTATAATAACGTTATTAAAAATATCATATTATTTAGTAATCAATCATATTACTCAAATCATTAACCTTACAATTTAGTATAAAATAAACATTTCTAAACATTTGTTTTTGTTAAATGTAAATTGTAATGATCGACCTAACATAACAACTGTTATGATGCGAAGTTACGGGGTGTTTGGTCGTCGAAATATCATGTATGTGTTGAAAGAGAGAAAGAGAGATATAGAGAGAATACCACGTTAGTTGGTCACGTTTTTAAAATGATTTTTGCTCACCTGTGATGCTGCACAAAAGCCTGAGAGTAGGCGCATCGCCCGAGTAATGGTTGATCATCCCCTTGGAAGAGGCCTGTGGTAAGGGTAACGTGAGCGAGATAGGCTTGTGAAACTTTCGCCTTCTAGGTTCGACGGTGACGATGGGTGATACGGCCACTCTGTTACCCAGCAGTTTCGCCGTCAACTCAGATGGGATCGGTTGGGCCTGCAGTAGAAAATGCCATTTTATATAGAAATTCGATTATCTAACATAACTATATATGCACAACAGAGGCGCCAAAAGTGGTGAAATTTTGTTTCACACAAGGTTGATAGTCTGAGATTCTTCAAAACGCACCGGTACCTATTTTAAATTCTACGTCGTAGTGCGTTCAATTAAAATGTATTAAATAATATTGAAAATTGACTAGTTAGCCACTAGTAAATTTCCATTATACATCACTATACATCATCACTATAGATAACAATACAATACGTTTTTGTATTATTAGGTATTAATTTTTTTTTTTTTTTATTGGCATGAATATACAAACTATACCTATACAAAGACATCAGTTACATAAAAAGTTACCGCTAGTCATAAAATAATAATACACATCAGTATAATAATTTCTAAAAAATACAATAATAGTATCGTTTATTAACGCCGTTGAATTGAATGCCATAAATTCAATGATTTTTTATTTATTTATTTATTTTATTTTACTTTGGGGGGAGGTGTAGTTGTAAATAACAGGTATTTATGTATGTTCGATTACTTCAGCACCTCTGGTTACGTACATATCACTGAATACTTCTTTTAGTTTCTTGCGAACATTTCAATGTCAACAAGCAGTTGTCCACTTAGTGAAGAACAAAATTAGAACTCAATTAAAAAATTAGTAACTCAGCTAACTAAAATATTTTTAACTATTTTTTTATCATAGTAGTATATTATATTATCGAATTTCCTATCTAATCACTCGGAAACTCAACTACGGTGAAAGTTTCGGCTAAAAAATATTTTTGTGAAATATATTCTTATTTCAAGAAACAACCCCTGTTGGTGTTATAAATTAAATTAACTATTAACATGTGTAGTTTCATGTAAAATTTGTGCTGCATAAAATGAAATTAAAAAAAAAATATATCATAATCAATTTCAAAAGTAGTAATATTTTTAAATGTATCTCCAGTTGATCCCCTGCCTAAAAATATAACCATATTGAAAAAACCTACCCCTCCTCTCACAATCAAGGTTAGATTCATATGAAAGTTAGTAAATAAAAATAATTCTGTTTCTTAACTTTAAAAAGTTTTAAATGTAGGTACCTATATTATTATTACCTATATTTTTGTTAATGAGTGGTAAATTTAATGCAATCGATTTAAAATTGAATTAATTATAACATATTTGCTTTGTTCTTTATGTTTACCAGATGATATACAAACATTCAACAGGTACCAGATAGGGGCATATGGTGTATATCAGTAGTCTTCAAACGGTGGGTCGCGCAAGGGCGTATTTATGGGGGATGGGGTGGCTACAGCCTCCTCCAAAATTTCAGATTAATTATAAACTTATTTTATTTCATTATTGATTTTATAAAAACAGCTAAGACCATAACAAAAATTACAATTTTGTAATTAATTTCTTATTCTTGTTTTTGATAACTTGAATTGAAAAATTTACTTCGGAGAAAATACCCCCCTCCTTCAAAAAAAAATATCTAAAAACATACCTACCTCTGGGTCGCGACCCAATTTTGGATCACGTAAGCTTTAAAATTAGGTCGTAATAACTGCATAGGCGGACATCGGGGGAGGCGTAGGGGGACTTAGCCCCCCAAATATTTTAAAAGACCTCCAAACTCGAAACTTAATTCGAAATGTTATTATTAGGTACTATATTAATAGCAATGATATTTTAAATATCTTTGCTGATACAAACAGATATTTGTTATTATACAGAATTAATTTTAACATATTTATTATTTTATTAGTAGGCAGATAATATTTTATATTTATGTATATCATTGATTAATTTAATCAATGTGTACAGGAAGGGGGTGCGGGGAAGAAGCCCCTGTGAGTCACTTTACATTTGATTTTTATAGCCCCTCTAAAAATTTAACTAAATGTCCGCCTATGGCAATAATATGTCTTCTGTTTAAAATTTAAAATTTCTATATTTATATTATCATAACAAAAAAAAAAATATTTCATATGACATCGGATAAAATAATTTTTGAGTAAAAAAATTGAACAATCAAATGAATTAACGATGTAGCAATATCCCGACTTCATCGATTAAAGATTCTGTTATTTATTTCTAAATTTTATAGATTATTTCATGATTTTATCATGAATATTATCAATGAATTTTATCATGACATGTATTTTTTTTGTATCATTACAAATAATAAAAAAAATATATTACCTAGAAAATGTAAATTTTTATTTTTTTAGTTATAAAAGCACTTCTACAATAATATACTAAGACATTAAAAAATTTTAACTTTTTTTTTTGATTAAGAAAGCTGACATGGGTCTCAAAAAATGTACATATTGTAGTAAGAAAATTTGGCCACGAGTCAAAAAGTTTGAAAACCTGGTGTATGTTGTGGTCTTATGTCGGAACATGTGCGAATAACTTCTTGTCCCTGTACGTGTCAATTAGTTTTTAAACGGTTTCATCATATTATAATATAATATATATATATTTGATTGATAACAAATATAAGTACTAAACAATTTTGTCAAGCACACTTCGCAAGTGAGTCGATACTGAAGTATTTGATATTTATAATTCAAATTTAATTTAATTTTCGTTATTTTGTAATGTGTTATCGTTATCATATTATATATATATATATATATATTAGATAATAGGTACCTCTGTATCTACAATTAATTAAACATTATTTTGGTAGTTTCATCTTGAGAAGATGATTTGACACATTGATATATTTTCATTCGTCGATAAAAAAAATATTTAATGATCATTGATCAGAAATTTTATTATTTATATTTAGTTTGTAGTTTTTAAAACTTAAGTATTTAGAATTGTATATTGTTTGATTCGTTTATCAGGATTAAAGAATATTTAAATGTTATGCTTATTCTAATGTTATTAATTGACTATCGAGCTATCGAGGCAAGTAGGTACCCATTTTTGTACTTGAATCAACGGAATTACGGAATATCATAGCATTTAATAGACGATCATTAGTCCGTGTCCGCTCGCTCAAATAAACTTAACTAAAACCAAAGACTCTAATTGATACATTATCAATTATAAATACCTATATTTAATTAAGTGAGTTAAAATAGATGTTAGGAACATTTTTAGAGTCATAGCATATTTTATTAAAAACAACTAACGTGTAAAATTCGTATAGTAACCTTAGTCATTCGTACTTAAACAATGTTCTAAATCTCTTGAATATTTGTAACATCAAAAATATTGATTTTTTATAACTTTTTTAGTAATAGTTTTGTTTTCATGCTTCGATCGGCGATGTGCAGAACATCGACAGTCTACATCGCAATTCTTCTGATCAAATCCATTGAAACAATTACGTCTTTAATAATATTCCTGCACCATGGTCACTAGAGCGTGGAGCGTGCGAATCGTTATAAACTATATAGATATAATCGTTACGTGTGTGTTCGTTATAATATGATATTACACTTACTCCGTATAGTGTATAATATTATATAACATATTAATAGTATGTTGTATACCTACCGTTTTCGACACTAGGTAAGTAGCTGCATGGTGTCTACGAATAAATCCTCTGCGTTAAAAACGCGTTAGTAGCAACGAAATGCATATAAAAATTCATAAACATTTCGTGCATAGCTACCGATTTATAATATATATAATATATATTATAATGGGTGCTTCGAGGCTAGTTATTTATTGCGTACCTATCTTTTGAAGTTTTTTATTATTTTTGACGCGCGAGAAAATCAATATTATTTATGTTTGTGGCGTATAATAGAGGGGAGTGACAGCTATACAACTCTGCCGAAGACAGAGAAAAAATAGATAAAAAGTCAATCGTACTGCTGTACAGTATGTGTCGAGTGTACTCTTCGTCATTAATTGTTAAGTCTCCATTATGGATGTATTACATTTGAATTCAATGATATAGGTGTCTATAAGTAAACTATTTTAATAATAATAACATTTTAACAATAAAAATATTGTCGTATTTTAACTCTGAGCTGAGCGAAAATGTATTGATTTTACAGTGATGTGTGTTTTTGCTTTTTTTTATATTTGTGTCCTAAGACATTTTTTAGTAGAAAAATACTCTGATCCTTATTTTTATGAATATTTTTGATAGAAAATTAAATCTATGTACCAAAGTAAAAATAAAGGTAAAAACTGAAAATTCTCTGAACTTTTTAAAATATTGGTTAAAAAAAAATTGAACCATTTGAATATTCTATTATTAGGATAATTGATTAGGAACCAAAGTTTGACCGTCTTCAGTCTCCGTAAGAATCATTTTTTTTCACTGCATACGGATTTATTATTGAATTAAAATTTTACAAATTCATTGCAGTTCCTATACTGAACAACAAGGATACTTGACTCTCACACCGTACAGCAGACCGAATCCTATTGACAGTTTTTTAAAAAAAAATATTTTAATAAGTGTATTGAGAAATGTCTACTTTTAAGTTTTGGCCCACTAAATTATCAACTATATATTATACCCAATTTGCTACAAGAAACTTCGCTCGACATTGATGATCGGAACATTTTTTTCATTAGAAAAAATGCCTTTAGACGAGAAAAAAAATTAAAAGCATAAATCATTGTAAAATCATTATTCATTGCATTCATCGCTCCGCTCAGAATCTAAAATTGTTTTCCCTCATAAGCATACGCGTCTGATGATAATACGCGAATCGATTGGGATTCAGGATAGCCCTCACTCGTTTATCGTCGTCGCAGTACGTGTATAATATGTATATCGATGCCATATGCAGTCTTTGGACTTGACAAAATCACAGCGCTGTGTATACAGTTTGACCGTATAGGGTTATTTCATGGATAAATGTTGCTAATATTAGCGCTTCGGTCGCTAACCGTCATCGGACATCACCACGGACGCGTATAAATACTGACGTGCGGTTTCGCACGCCGCCGACGCTTTTCGTACGCTATTATACACCCGTTAGTATTTTACTCGTCTGATTGCTAAAATGTATTTCTTTAAGGATAGGTTAAGTGAATTATCCGAAACTGAATGCCTACATAATATTTTAATAGCTCAAATCACTACACTCCCATAGTTTTTTATCAGTCAACATACCTACACCTAAAAAATGGTTATTTATTAACATAGTTATATCGATCGATATTGAGTTTTAACTTTTTTTTATTATTATTTGAAAATATTACAATAATATTATTATATTGGTACCTAATTTAGTTTTGTCGTTATTAATAATATTATAAACTAAAAGGTTGGAAAATGTATTTTAAAATTTTTGTTACATTTACTTACGGCGCTGTAGTATGATAATTTAATATTATATTAAAGTGTTAAACGGAAGATCATTTTATCAAAAATTTTGTAATACTTATATTTTTACGATTAAATTTATCTCAATAACAATTTAAATATAATATACCTACTCTAATTATGTTTTTATAGGTATTAAAGGAAATAAATCTAATTATAGTTTTAAATATTATTTGCATACATTATTATTTTATAGCAGGAAATGTTTGTATTAATTTATTCAAAGCTTAATAAAAATTTCCCATATACTTTTATTAATATTATTTTTTTTTAATCTAGTAATCCTATGAGATCGAAGAATGTGATGAATCAATGCATTTGGCTCGGTTGTTAAATCGCCGGTTTTCAATAGTAATTACAGATTATTTAAGCCAGTAGACTACACAGGCAGCTACTACAGTACTATAATATTATAATATAGGTACTGTTTTACCGAGGGCCATCACAAAACATAAAAAAATAATAATAATCAAATAAATAAAACGATAATAGTATAGGTATAGTTGTACAACTGCAGTCGTGATGTCAACAAATGTAACGTCAGCTAGAGCCTGGGTGGTGATGGACGTGTGCCCGCGTGAGCTCATCGCAGTAGTCGGTATAGGTGTGGTCGGTCGTATTCGTGAGTTAGCAATTTGTCGTGTTCACAAGCGGTGTGTCCAAAAGCAAAATATTATAGTATGACGATAAAGCAAAACAATATAAAAAATAAATTAAAATTAAAAAAACCGATTATAAAAGATTACTAGGTAAAAAAAAAAACTAAAACAAACTAAAACAAAATGATGGCCCAATAAATAGTAGCTTTTTGATTACAGCGATTAATTACTTTACTATAATATATTTTATAGACATTATTATTATATAATTTCGTATTTTCATATATTCGGTTAGTTGGAATGATTAATTAGACAAAGGACTGAGCTGAGATTATGAGGTTTGAACTCGTATAGTTTTATCCGACACAAAACAATTTTAAATATACTGAAATAGAAATATAGTCATGAACAGCGTATACTGGTGACATTTCACGTACATGATAAATGATTATTATGTAGTGCATTATATTTGAACTTAACATACATGTATATTTTTTCTTTATGTAAAAATAAAACTATCTGAGCTCGAAACAAATTCAAATGACAAAAACATGTTAGTTTGATAATAAAAAATTATTTATACTATATTTATTGGGCATTTAAAATTAAATATTTTTTTTTTCAAATAATAAATAAAACATTAAAATAATAATAATAAAATCGTGCTAATCGTATACAATATCTGTGTAAGTGAAATGATATTATAAGCTATAACATAATTTAAGAAAATACATTTACAATTTTAATGAAAAAAAAATATTTCATAATATTATGAGTACACAAATAGGATGTTTAGTAACTGTACAATATACTCTTTAGCCACGTTAAAATGTAATGAAGCTCTTGGCACTAAACCAACTGTGCCGTCAAAAATTGAACTTTATTGTATAGAATTTAAATATTTCAAGAACAAACACTTATAGAACACAAAATCTTTCTTAGAATAAATAGTAAAATATTAAATTTTTAAATTTATTAAAATAAAATATTAGTTTTAAAAAAAAAATCGATATCTTATAATAATAGAATGTATAATATAATATATATATTATATGTATATATATACTTTAATAATTCGATTGTAAAGTGTGGTACGTGTTCTATCGAATATTGATTATAATTAATAAAGTAAATAACGTTATATATTCGGGAAAATAAGTAAGTACAACGAGATAAACAAGATTGACTAGGGGGAAGACTAGATTCGTTATCGAATATCGATGTGGATATTACTTAGTGACTAGAAATGTTAGAAATGTGTGTATTGTATATTATAAATCAATTATTGTTAAATTAAAAAATAAAAATAAAATAATATTAAAAATAACATTAAGAAATCGCAATATTTTTTTTTTTTTTTTTAATATGTTATGCGCAATATGTGAGTGTGTTTGAAGCGTTGGGTAAAAAAAAAATATGTAAAGTCTTGTGTAAATTCCTCGTTTTTTTCATTTTTTTTTTTTTTCAAGACGAGACACAACCACCACCGCCACCGAAATAATTGTGTCAGGGATGCATTCACCACATTAACGAGAACCGTTTTTTTTTCGGCACATGGTTAACGGAGATTTTCTTTAGGCACGTGCTGGCCACATTTCTTCGCGGTTTAAACAAGTTTACCTGTAGGCCGACTTTAATGCGCTTGGTGAGCGCTCCCTGCGGGAATACCGCCTGCACCTGTGGCACCACCGTCGACGAGACCATGCCGCCCTCCGGTCCGATGGCATGTACTTCTTGCTTGACTCTGGACACGATGGCGAAATAATGCGGAAATTCTGTCGTCACGATCCGCGTCAGACGGTTTCCGGAATGCCACGGGTCGCGGTCTGTAAAAAACAAACATAATCCATTATTATTACTAAATTACAATTTTTTCATTCGTCAATTCGATGTGTATATACAATGTATGATATCAGACTAATCTATGTACATATATAATATGTAATATATATGTTCAATATTTTTTATAAATTAATCCAAGTTCTCTGCAGTGTTTTATTTGATTAAGTGTAAAAATATGTTTTGAGGAGTATATTTTTATTATTATTGTAACTGAGTTAGGTTAGGTTTAGGTTTAGGTTTTCATTCAAAATTTACATGTTCTACAAAAGCTTAAAAATCTTCATAAACAGTATTTTATCCATCTAAAGTTTTAGTTTTTTAGTCTTAATATTATTTATATTGTTAAAATAATAACTATAATACATCTTTGCAGGTTATGAATTCGATAATAATGCCTAGCTGTTAGTGTATTTTTCAATGCTTCAGAGTAATAAATACCTTCTTTTTCAAAGTTCGCTCCGAGTATGTCTTTGACGACCTCGTCGGTCACTTCAACTGTGTGTTCCCTCCACGTCTCACCATTTTCCGATCTGAGAACAACGATTTCTCTTTCAGAACCACGGAGTGATCCGAAATTCGGTACTTCAATCATGACAGGCCTGCAAACGATAAGCAATATTGTCTCGTTAAATATGATCCGAGAGTAGAGTAATACTGTATTAATGTATTATTAAATAATACTATCGCTTATTATCGTAAGCATAGGTTAATTACCCTAAAAACTTAGCTCCCACGGGACCGAGTTCGAGTATTCTGCTGGCTAACGATTCGCCTTCCATCAACGGCGGTGGGTGCACCAATTTTTCACGTCTTAAATATCGGCAAGTCACTCGTGTAGGCATGGATGCTCGTCGGGGTGGTACGATTACGCGGACACCACTGTGCCGGCATCCACGCATCGCTCCGCCGCGAGCGTCCACCAAGAAGCTAACCAAAAACCTATAATGGTTCCAAATAATACGTTAATGATGCTAATGAAATCGGTTTCTTATTCTTTAACAACCGTATAATAATAAAAACTAGTGCTAAACAACGTCGATGATCATTCATGCATTCGGACCATTCAGTATGAAAAGTGTGATGGATGATAGATCAGACGTTGTGAAGCGTTATAGTCGGTATTATAATACATGATAGTCGTTTTCAGGTTTTAATTATTATGAATTTTCTATATTATATACTTATATTTAAAACTATGTATTCTATTTAACTAAAACGCTTTACTAAATTTTTGGAATATTTATTATAAGCATTCAAAACATAGCTACTGGTAAAATCTATGGTCGTGAAAACATTATAAGGTATTATTATATATATTTAAAAGCCTTACGTTTTCCATTGCAAACGTCTGTCCGAAAGCACGCATATTGAAACAATAAACAATTTTGTTAGATAAATTGATTAGACAATAATTGACTATAGTTTTGTTAGCCGGCTTAAACTGTAAAAAAACGTGGTTTTCCGGTCTACTTACCCAACGTGAGGTGGATATTTAACGATGTCAACGTTATCCACAGGACCACTGTAACTGTCATAGACGGTCTGTGGACTGATAGCTTCGTCGATGGATGTGGGGGGTACTAAAACGTAAACAACAAAATATTAATAAAATGTGTCACTTATGTATCGTGGCCAATTTTCGCTCATCCAACACAATACTTATGTATTACAGAATGAAGTAAACTAGGTAATGTTTTTCCTTACCAGTATTCACGTCACATCTCTCGTCTCGTGTGACATCAATGGGAGCTGATTCGTCACCGAAGCCCTTCATTTCCTCTCCTGTTAAATATCTGTATGACTGTTCGTTTATCATTGTCTCTTCACCTGTTCAATGAAATTAGATTTAAATTACAACATAAATAGATATTTAAGAACGATACAAAATAAAATAAATAATAAAAATTTTCTATAAATTAAAATAAATGTGTTTCTACAATTTTGAAATTATAAGAATTATAAAAGCACATGCTTTTAAAAATAAATACATGCTTTAACTGCTCATAAAATAATAATAGTTTTATAATAATATAATATTTATTACTATATTTTAACAAAAACGGACGACATAGTATTAGATTTGAATAATATCCAAGAAACAAACAGATGAAATGATTTACAATGGTCTGAATTGTATTTTTAAATTATTTTAATGAAAACAATGGATTTAATTGTGCTTAGAAATATGATTCACTTCTAAATTGTAATGCGTTTACACAATCTTATTGGTTTATACAATTTTGAAAATAAATATTTTTTAGATTCTGTTCTATTATGTTATTATTATTTATGTATATTTATGTACAATATATTTCTAAAATAATATTAATAGATAATTTCTTTATTTATATGATCCTCATACCATATTTTTCTTTTTTGATTAAATTTACTTATTGTATTACTGAAGATAATTTTTTTTTTTTTAATGTTCTGTTCTAACGTGTATTGATATTATGCATAAATAATACAAATTCACAAGATTTAAAATTATTTTGAAAATTATTGTCAGTCATTAGGAAATTGATTTTTTCTCTTAAGCTTCTATTCATAATTGTGATTCTATAATATCAAAGTTAATGTTAAAATAATAATTTTAAAATATCCAGTGAATAGCAAAGAGGTAATAATAATAATAAAATAGAATATTAAGTAACAAGTTATCAATTTATCATCAACATTGAGAATCAAGCATCTTTTTGATAAATATATTATACAATAAATGAAATCAGGATTGCAGAAACCCAAAACAAAAGACTCAAACTAGAACTATAGTGAATCAAATAAGTAAATACGTAAAATGTCAATGTTTCTTAATTAGTTGTAAAAAATATTCTAATTAGATTAGTGCATACAAAATAGGCATTTTAATTAATAAGCTTATCGTAATATCGTTTTTGTATGTAAAATTATATACTGTTTTAAGTTTTAAAGGAATTATATTGTGTTATAGATACATATAGCCAATACAAATATGACTATTATTCTGATGGAAATAATTAAAAAATTTTCTTTATTAATTCGATAATGAATTTCGAAAGCCATAAAATGCTATAAATGTGTTTTTCTAACCTGGAAGATTTTCTTCTTCTTTTTGTTTTTTAAAACAGCAACAACAGCAAAATCTCCGTTTACACATAATGAAATATTTTATGATTTTATGATTTTATTTCTTATTTATTGTTATAATAATTTGAAAATTAATTTGAAAAATTTAAAATAGACGAATTCAGCGACCTAGTTATGATGGGTACCGTCGGAATAGGCAGACAGCCGACAACTAAAACTTAAAAGTTATTTTTATCAATTTTTTCCTCTCTAAAGTTGATCCATTATTATGATGCTGGTGAAGCCAAAGCGCGAAAAATCCGAAATGAGGAAAGCCAATGACGAAACGACCGGCAAAGTGCCAAACAGTAGTAAGTTAACTGACCAGATGGCTGGTCATATTTAATTTTAAACGGACACTACAAGTACTACTCGGAAAAACTGGAACGTTCGACATTTATGCATTTAATAATATCTCAGTCGACACTCGACGCTCAATATAGTAATGACATACAATATTAATGGCCCTTCAATCTATACAGTGTAATATCATATTTATGATGGATCTAAAAAAAAAATTATATTTGTAAAGTACTGTTTTAATAAAACAAATCATATTTAGGTGCGCGTATAAGTACTACTCACTACCATTACTCGCATGCTATGGTTATTAAACGTAAAAGTCGTTCTAAACTGTGCAAATGTTATCATTTGTTTTTCAACACTATAGGTAATAGCTTTGATGATGATGGAAGCACACTGATGGTAAGTCTATGTGAATCCTATTCATAATATACTGACACCGGGTTAACCGAGTAATAGGTCGCGTGAAATGATTTCGTTTTCTGCACGACCCGAGTTCAATATATTCCGAATGGACCATGACTGTCTAGAGGCTGTTGGGTGACAGCCAATCATGAATTTTGAACTTGGCTATTAATTCATGCATGTTGACTAATACCATAGGTCCAAATTTTGTTTGTTTATTATTTATTTTTCTACTATACAAAACTCACGTGACGAAACGATAACATTTTGTGTTAGTTGAGCTCTAGTGTTGAGACCATACTCGACGCTTCCGCTTTGCAAAACGTCACCTGTGTGCCAATCATCATCCCAATCACATACTACAAGCATTTGTTAGTGAAACCACGCCGCTCGCGCAACACTATATTATATGGAAGCGAGCACACTTTCTAATATTGTATTGTGCTGTAGCCAGTGGCGCAACTAAGGGGCGGGAGTGAGTGTAAAAGGGCTGATCCCTCCGAAATATTTAATCTTTTTTATTTACATTTTGTGTGCTGTGAAAACTTGTTTATTGAGAAACAATTTGTTAATTTAAAACATCATTATACAATTTCATAAATTATTACTATTGATATCATAGGATTTTTATTTTATACTACATACTGTTATGTTATATTTTAAAATTTATCTCAAACTGACATTAATAGCTCGGAGGCGAAAATTTTTGTTGCGAAAAATATATTAACGACAAAGTATGTTCGCCAACACATTTTATTTGGTCAGGGCTGTAATTCCTCACCTCTAATAAAATTATTACTCAAGTTGCGCTTAGTAATTATTGAAAACGGCAAATCAAAACTCACAAATAAAATCGCTTATATTACGAATGGATATCACATTTTTTTTTTATAGGTATATAGATAAAATAAATAGCTTTTGGAAATAACAATTTTCTAATTATATTTGATTACCTAGTAGAAAATAATTAAATTAAATAGTAGTAAATATATTTTTCTTCAAGTACTGAAAAATTTCTCGTATTTTTTTTTTAAACAGAAAATGTAATATATTATAACCTTTCCTTGCAAGATAGAAAATTAAATGAAAACAAATACAATTTAGAGAAATACTAATGAAACAACTAAAAACTATCATTAAGCGTTTTCTGAAAATAATATTATGCCTCTATATTCGATTTTAGTCGGATCTATTCATTTTTATTACATATTTTATGATTTAGTGATCTGGCGTGAAGTATACAATTTATTTTTGTATTAGTATGTTTTTGTTGAAATTAATAATTGTATTTGTTTTTTATCTTATTCATAAATTATGAATCATAATTGACATAAAAATAATAGTCATAGTGGTGTATATGATTTTTTTGAATAAAAGAAATATTAAATAATTATATTTAAGAATTTATTGATTTTTATTAAGATCGCTATTTTTTTTTCGTTGAATAATTCACATGTAACATCAATGATAAATGTACAAAATATTTAAAAACATTTAATAAAACAAATAATATAATATGAGCCTTTAATTTATCAAAATTGTCTAATAGTATCGAATATATTAAACATATTCTCTATCATTTTAAAATTTTAATACATCGTATATAAATATAATATAAAAAATATATATATAATATAAAATATATTATAATAATATAATTTTTTATTAAAATATTTGATTAAAGATTTAAAATTGTAGAATAGATTTGCATCGTTCATATAAATTCATACGTAATTAAATTGTGTTTTAATTGTTGCTATTATAATTTTGTGATACTAATATTATTAGATATATTATATGCTTTAAATAAATGAATTGTATTTAAATACGTATTTGATATTAGTCGAACATACAATACATCATAATGAGTAACCTGATTCCAGAAGTAGATATATGCAAATTTATACGAATTGTTATCTTCTTAAATATTTTCTATTATAAAAATTTGTATACCATTTTTGTTGATAAATGATTAACATATATAATGTAATGTAAATATATTTTATCAAAGTAAAAGCCTTTATTTTAATTGCTTGCAGTACTTTTCTACGGTGAAATCGAATTATTTTATTGTTAATTATAATTTAGGTTTATTGTCATTGAATATCAATAAAATTATACATAACCTGCTGTTGAAATCACCCTCGGTAATATATTTACTATTTAATGTTATATTTTATAATATTATAATAATTATTATATTTTTTTACGTACCTCCTTCATCTTCTGAGTCTGACATAAATGTTTCTTGCATAGTTTCTGGAGAAATCACTTTGTATTTTTCGTCCGAAGTTGATGAAGGTACTGCTTTGGTAACATTCTTCAAAGCTTCTACTACACTTATGTAACCCAATTTCTGAGAAATTGACAGAGCTGTTTGTCCTTGCTGTATAAAATAATAATACAATATTTATAATTGTAAACATTTTTCAAGACACTTAAATATAAATTTAAAATATATGTTATTGTTAATTTATGACTTGTTATAATTTTACACGTTTATAATTTTCAATGCTGTTTTCATCAGCAAATTTAGTATCTACATTCTTACTACAGGTAGGTACCTACTACTTTCATGGTTTTCATAGAAAATAAAGAACAATAAACTTATTTTATAACCTATTCTACAAAGTAATAATCAAACACCTATCTGAATAAACAGTCATGTTAAAAGAATACTTTTAAAATGTATTCAGAATTTCAGAATGCGTATTTAAATACTTGGTATTTTAAACGACATACGTTTGTATTTGAATACTATCTTTCAAAAGTTTATTTTTAAATACTTTTTTTTTCAGCTTAATTAATTTGATATAGAAATTTTTGTATATTTTATATTTTTCTATGTATTCAGGAAAAGTACATCATTGTATATTAAAGAAATTGCGTTGTAGTGTTATAAGAATTAAATTATACTGCTATTAATTATTTAAATTATTTGACATACTTAGAACTTTTAATTTTACTTTTGTAGGTAATATTTTCTTAATTCAGTTTATGACATTTATTGTTTAACATATAAACCATTATTTTAATTTATGCATGTTCAAAACATTTTTTCTCAATTAATAAAAATAATTTTTTCAAGATATTTGGAATTGTATTATCATTTTTAATATACCTTTTTCATAAATTAAGAATTCTCCTCTTATTATATAGATATATTTTAAATTGTAATTTTCATAGAAATGTATATCCATTAATTGACTATAAGATTGACTTGTAAAATAATATAATATAATATTTTTACTTACACTTGTCAATAAATCTGGATCAGCTCCCTTATCCAATAAATGGCTTACAATGGTAGAATGGCCTTGTTGAGATGCTTGGTGAAGTGGTGTATATCCCGAAGCTGTAGTCGCGTTAATATTAACTCCTTGACGAGCAGTAAGGAATCGAACCATATTTAATTGACCAAAATGACAAGCGACGTGTAATGGGGTAAATCCAGCCTAATATTTAAATATTTATTTATGTTTAGTAAAATTGTTTTATAATAATAATAGTTAATAGCTGAAAGAATAAACACAATAATAACGTTAACTTATTAAGCTTACAAAAACGAAAAAAAAGTTATTGATTTATAGATTTGTATTAAAATATTAAAATTTTATTTTATTCTTTTGATGTATAGGTGCTGACGACACTAATTAATATCAGGTAAGTAAGTAGGTACTTGATCAAATTATTACTTTAGTTTCCGGATTAATGTCTGCATGGTAATTATCCAATACAACAGCTACTTTATGTTTGTCTTCTTGTGCGGTGAGATGCATTGGTGTTAAACCATTCTGTGAAATACGTTTTACGTTTAAAAAAGTAATCATGATTTTCATTAGTACTACCTATATAATTTACCTTTGATTTATAATTAGGATCGGCGTTGTGATTCAAAAGTAAAGTGGTCATCTCAACATTACCTTCCTGAGAACTAAGATGAAGAGGAGTAAATCCTGCTTTTGACTCGGCATTTGCTTTTGCGCCGTAATCTAATAATGTCACTGCAATATCCATCTATAACACATATTCCTTATATTGTATCATGGACGTAGAGAGGCTGGGACAGGGGGCACTTTCCCCCCACTCCCCAAATTAAATTCTATTTCTTTGTACAAAACATTTTATTTTAAAATCACTTTAGTGATTGTTATAATAGTTTGATTTTGCGAAGACTCTAGACGATTGTCATTGATATCATTTAAAAATAATAATATAAATAAATACTTAAAAAAAAAAAATTTAATTCGGCCCCTCTTGAACGAAATCCTATATATTGTATGTATTTTGTATTTATTTATTAAATAGAAAATATTTTTTTAAACGATCAACTTATAATACTTAATAAATATTAATTCATATTAAATATTTCAAAGTTATTTAAGTTATATAACTAAATTAGTTCTTTGAAAGAGATTCGATGAGACAAAGTACCCTTCTATTTTAAAACATTTTTTTGAATGTAATATATATTTTATGAATACTTACGTGAAACATCATAATCTTTTTTTATCTTAAGATTTAATAAATTACCTGATTCTTTTTTGCCGCTATATGAAGTGGTGTATGGCCATTCTTTGCTGTGGCATGAGGTGAAGCCTGCTTATCAAGTAACATTAATGCAACAGCTTGATTGTCATAATGACTTGCTACGTGTAAAGGTGTTACGCCATTCTAAAAATTAAAATGATAAGAAAAATTAAACTAATATAAGCTAACATATTAATTTAATATTATATCTTTATTTTTCTTAAATTAAAATAATTATTGCTTGACTAAAATAGGAATACATTAATAGCTGCATTCGATTTTTTAATAAGTGTTCTTGTTTCAAATACATAATATTTATATATAATATATATATATATATATATATTAACAAGTATAGATTGAAAAATAAAAAATTATAACATTATTTTTTGAACTTTTAGGTTTTTGGTTTATACGAAAACAATTATTGAAATTTGAAAATCTAAAAATTAAAAAAAAAATTAGTATTAAAAGTATTTCAGACCGTTTAAATATGGTTTTTTTTTAATCATAACAATTTATTGAAAAAATAAATATTCATTGTTAAAATAAATCTTTTAACTAAGTTTACCTACTTTGTTAAATCACTAAATTAACTTTATTCTATAGGTAAAATCTATTTGTCACGTGAAATTACGTATAATTTACTATATGCGACGTATGCATCTTATCGTTTTGATTATAGTTTGATTAAAAAGAAAATATTTGGTATTTTTTAGATGAGATTTACCTCATCCTTGAAACAATTTTTAGCATACCAAGCTACTCATCAAACTATTTTTTTTTTTTTAATCAGCGATGATAATAATAATAATAAAAATAATATATGGTACGTATTACGCATAACACTCATTTAGTACCTAGTACTTATTAAAATATATTTTAATAATAGTAAATTTAGTTTAAGTAATAATATGTATAATATATAATTATTTATAACTGTACAAAGTTTCATAATTTTTGAATTACAAAAAAAATTATATATTATTATATATATATATACCTATGTGTGTGTTATTCAATTTAAACAAGAAGTTATTTCCATTTTATGGAACGAATAGAGTAAAATAGATGACATATTAATTATCTTCGCAACAACAATATCTCTTATCAAACTAAAAAAAGTAGGTCAGCGCATTTCGGTGGTGGATGTTTGTCCATCGTCCCTTCGGTCCTCGTACAGGATAATGTAATTTTACTGTAAGTATTCGATTTGAATGCAATATGATTGCATTCGATAAAAAACGATTCTGAGCAGACGTAGGGATCTTTTTTATTTAATATTATTCGTTTCTATGGTGATAAACAAAGCCGTAATTATTTTATGTTACCTACATAATCGCGTAGTTTTGCATTTTTTCACCTTTAACTGCTTTTATTTCGAGTATCATTTCGAAATCGAAAAATTACCTCTCTAAAGTACCAGCTCAAGAACATTAACTTTCAGAAAATATGCTACACTTGTACTTTTGAGCAAGTTTAGGGGGAGAAAAAGTGTTTACAGAATAAAAAAGAAATAAACATCATTATAATACCAATATATTCCTCGCTCCGCTCAGAATCTAAAATATATGAATAACTTCATAAAGCTGAGGTTCCCAAGCTATTGGTCACAATTATACTTTTGGAGGTCGCGTAAAATTGTAATATACCTATACATAGATAAATGGTTTATAATATTAAATTTCCTAGTAAAGTAGTAACTGATATTTACTAAATTGTATTATATAGGTATATATATATATATCATTCCTTTGGGCGAATAATCCAAATTTTACCCGAGTAGAGCATATTAATATTAAACACATTGGTATGAGATACCATATACTAATAAAACATTTTAGTAAGGTTATAAATATAATACCTATTATAAATTATATTGCAGTATAATACATTTTTAACCATACCAATTAAAGTTAATTGAGAGTCCTGAGTCTCGAAAAATGGGAAGAAAAACGTATTAGTCTATATAAATTTCATAAATATAAGTATAGACAGTATAGTTATATAATAGCTTATATTATAAGCTCATCCAAACGATGTATTAGATAAATTATGGGTCCGTGTAAATTTTCCCAAATTATATGTATAAATTAATTAATACTCAATTAATATTATATTATTTTTGGTCATTCACCAAATGAAAACCGCTTTAAATATTATATAAAAAATTTAAATAAATTCTGTTGTATATTATAAAAGCTTATGAATATGATTCAATATATATCTGTGTGACTATTTTAAAAATGACGTATATACATTTATTATTATTATTATTGATATTGAAATTTAGTTTTGTCATAATTTATCGTTATCAGTGATGATCACGAGTATTCAAATTTCAGAACGACAAGTAAACTTTCTTAATAACTTTTTTTAAAGAATGATTTCAATTTTTACCTAACTTTAATCTATTTATTCTAATGGTATATCCATTGGAGAAGGAGTTTCAAAAATGTTTTATCTATAGACTTATTTTAACTGTTAGGTAATTGTGTAATTAAATGGTGCTAGTGTAGTGTGCGATCTATCGCGTATATGTGATCTACCCATTACTATCCAGTTCTTTATCGGTAATTTATCGTTAACGACGTTAATTTTATATTTCTTTTCCGATATTCGATAATAATTTAGACCGCTTTCATATTCATTATTCATACTGATGCTGAAAAGTAAAAGGGTTCATTCATGAAACTGTTAATCATCAAGAATATTATAATAACTCCTTAACAGGTGTGCAGACACAAGATGTTAAAATATCATATGGTTGGATGCAAAACTATCCATATTAAAGAAAAAAAATGATCAGTATTGTTGGAAAATGTGGCGGAAAAGTGAACCATGTTTGTTCATTATTTTTTGGAAGATACGCTGTATACATAAATAACAATGACTAAATTTAAATTTAATTATTTATTTTAGCTATATGTGGGTTGTGGGTAAATATTTTTGAAATACAAGTGGGGCCCACTTTCCTAGTGGTGTCTTTTGGGTAATGCTAAGTTAGTTAATTAGCTAGTGCCTGGTAGGTCACATGCTACACTAGCACTAACTAAATTCTTACTAAATTTTCCAATGACAACTAGCACCACCTTGATAACATAACCTAACCGTTTTTAGTTGATTTGTATAAGCATAAAACTGTAATCACTTTATTAGATCACGAGCACAATACCAGATATAAAAAAAATATTTTATACTTTTACCAATAAATTAAATAGTTCTGTTGGATTGTAAATTATAATAAATGTTTTTGATATTGTTAGAAACTTATTTTTGATGAACAATGAATAGGAAAAATAATAATAATGTGGCAGTAAATTTATTTTATAAATTTTCATCTATAATAGGTCTCTAATTGTCCACCATTTTTCAAAAAAAATCTCTTGAGTATTTAAAAAGTTCTATACTCCTATAGTCATAGTATATTTTTATAAGCCGCATTGAGGCTATCGAAATGAAGCAAGTGCGATAGTGTTCAGCACTTGATATTTATAACTTTATCAGTGCTTTAGACTTTTAGCACAATGTATTTGGGCTTATCTAGTATAATTTTTGGGATAAATATAAAAACAATATTTTTAATAATTACCATTTTCAAATACAAGACCTAAAAATATTTTATAAGAGCGCCCAATCATATTAGGTACAATAATTTATGATTCTAATCAAATCCCAACAATCTAGCTTTAAAAAATATTATGTTATAAAGATAGATACCAACATAATGTACCTAGCTATTAATCTTATCATTTATACTTAAAATGATAGATCCTGATAACATTTTATTAAATATGTATTTATAATTTAAATTTAAATTTTTAATAATATATAAGGTATTGAAATGTCGGATATTTTGTCAAAAGTTCAAAAGTTAATATTCTAAAAATGTTTTGATTATAAAATCACAACTTACCTTTCCTTGTGCATCAACTGGAGCTTGTTTTTGTAACAGCAACTTGGTGACTTTAATGTTGCCATACTTTGATGCCAAATGTAGTGGAGTAAACCCTTTTTTAGTAGTTGCTGTCACTGAGGCTTCATTCTCCAACAACACTGATGCAACCTGCCAACAAAAAAGTCCAGTGTTTCTCATTCATTATCAATAATGTCAACTTATTAATTTTTGTACAATATTTTACAAAGTTTAAGCTTGTTAAAAGTAATTAATGCTGTTAGATATTTTTTCTAGAGATAAATTCAAGCTTTTAAAATATTACAGTAGTTTATACATTGCATCAGTGTTGTGAAGCTAAAGCCTGTGCCCATAATAAATAGTTTACAGCCAATGAGTCAATATAAAGTCATAATAAATATATTATTGCGTTAGGATAGTTAGGCTAATAATATTAGCCACATTTAGATATGGTAGGAAAAATGGAAAATATTTATAAGAATAACAAAATTGTAGGACTTACCTAATCAATGAATATCGTTTTACCAAGTACCAAGTAACTTGCTTGACTTTTGAAGATAAAAGAAATTTAGAATGGAAAAATTACATTTTAATTGCGGTGGCTTGACAAAAAAAAAATAGGCAAAGCGAACAAAAACGTGATTATAAATATTTAATATTTTTTTTTTTTAATTTAAGAAAACAACAATGACAATGATTAAGCATAAAATATTCACATCCATATTCTAGTTTTGTTTTTAACGGCGATTAAACTATTATAAAAAGATGTCTTTTGAATTTTAACAACGATTAAGAGATCAAAATAATGCTATAATATAACATTTATGTCATGTAAACTTTTATGAAACTTAAAAAAAAACTAACAGCACTATATTCAATATATTATAATATATCATCATCATCTATTATGACAACTTTTTAAAGTTATAAATGTAAATCTAATATATTTTCTAAATTCTAACATTCACAGTAATAATAATTAAACCGTATAACAATAATATTTTATAAGTGCAAAATTGCTAATAATATAATATAATCATATTATATAGTTTAATTATTTATAAACAACTCTTAAAAGAAAAATATTAATTTTCAACTTAGTTTTGGGTCTACGTATAATATAGTGAACCATTGAACCATATACAATTATGTAATTAAGTAGTTTCATTTAGTTGTTGATTGGAAATAAAAATAAAAATATGAATAATTGATTAAATTTTATGCACAATTTGATCAAAACATTTTAGCAAATTTTTAAATATTAAATTATACATCGAAATATAGACTTGATGATAAATATATTGAAATTCAAACCTTCGTATTACATAAAAAAGGTTATAAATTATAATAAATTAGGATTGACGATTATTATGACACGATTAATACGATAGTAATACTGATTTATAAATGTCATAAATTAAAAAAAAAAAAGACTAATTTGGCACAGTACGTATATTTTTCTCGTTGCTTATTGCTTTTTAATTTATATGCGTTAAAAATTAGATAAGGTTATTTATTTTTATTTACGAAGAATACGAATTACGAACACATTTTGATGAAAATAATATGGCAGTGAATCCTTTGTTCAGAAATAAATTACGTCATTTTCAAAGTAGGTACTTAATCGACGAAATTTTAGAAGGACACTTTAATTCATATTCTTATTACCAATGAAACTTAAAAAATGTATTTAAAGTTTACACAGATCAATTATTGGCACCGAAATTTGAATTTGAATTTGAATACGTAATTTCTTTTAATTTACAAATTAAAATTATTTTAGAATAATTATGTTTGTAGCATATTTTCAACTCGAATATTGAAATCACTCGAGTAACTTAAGAATTCTTTTAGACGTAATTATATTGATAAAATTAGAATTGTCTAAATTACTATATTATAATAACTGATTGGTCAAAATTTAATTAACTCAAAGACATTAGGTATTTCTGATTGTGATAAAATATTTTACCGATTAAATATCACCAGTTTTTCTCGATTCAATTATAAGAACGTACGTTAAACTCTAGTACCAAATATGATATAAAGATATTTAAAAGAAAGACTCACAATATTCAATTGTTTTAAATAAAATATTCTCTTCTAACAGACCAAAATTTATCAAGCAAATATGTTGTGTCCACGTGATCCATAATGCGTTTCATAATCAGTGCTCTTACCTCCTCCTGACCCTCTTTAGAGGCAATATGTAGAGCGGTGTATAGATCTTTAGTGGTCGAGTCGACTGCTGCGCCGTGTGCTAACAGCAACATTACGATGTCCACGTTACCCAGTCTGGAAGCTATGTGAAGCGGTGTTTGTTTCTCCTGCACAAAAAAAAAACATAAATAACACACATCGGACCAGAAACTAGCATACGATTCACACGTACTCTAGCCCTGGCATCCACTTGAGCTCCGTTACGGAGCAATATCCGTATGATGTCTGTCTGATTGGCTCTGGCAGCCAGATGCAATGGCGTTTCTCCTCTCACAGTCGGCAGATCTGGATTGGCCTCATGTTGCAACAAGAATATTACGATGTTCATACAGCCCATGAAACTGGCGACGTGCAATGGAGTAAGGCCGGACTATGAAAAAATAATAACCATTATAAATGTCGACATCAATGAATCCAGAATCATGTATTATATCATGATTATCGTATTTTCGGGCTATCGAACAGACTATCGTCAATCTGACAGCGTTTATATTAGATGGATATACATAGCCAAGTAGGAGTATACTCACTTCTGTAGTCGCTTCCAAGCTCGCGTTGTACTTGAGTAGCAATTCCACAACTTTAATACGATTTTTCTTGCATGCGATATGCAACGGCGTAAAACCGTTCAATGCTCTGGCATCAGGATCCGCATGTTTCTCCAATAAGAGTTTAGCCACACGGATGTGTCCGCAGTGGGCGGCCACGTGAAGACCGGTCAGATAATCTACAGTCACGTCGTCGACGGGAGCATTATTAGACAATAACACTTTAGCGGCTTCCACATGATCTCCTTGCGCCGCCATGTGCAATGCTGCCAAACCGTTCTACAAATAAAAAATAAAATTGTGTAGGAACGACTTTGATTTTTCTTTCCATTTCAAATTCAATAAAAACGATTTAAAAATATTTCTTTTTAGATTCTGAACGAAGTGATGAATGTATTGATTTTACAATGACGTGTGTTTTTTGTATTTTTTTTTTTTGTGTGTGTCTGTGTACAGCATAACTAGTCGAAATAATGCTCCAATTTCAAAGTTGGGGGATGGTTTCCGATGTAAAAGTGAATATCCTTGGTGTATTATAGAGGTCAAAAGTAAACATTTTCCAACAGTTATCAAAAAAATCGAGAAAAACAAAAAAAAATGACGGAAAAACGGGAATTTTTACGCAAAACCAGTTTTCGACCAAATCGATTTTTTTTATATGGTTGTAATAAATTCAAAAACTAATCATTGTAAATACTTGAAATTATCACCAAATGTTTATGTCAGTGTTCAGTGTTTAAAAAAAGTTCAAATATTCGCAAAAATTCGTCAAGTTCATGAATATTTGCAAATTATTTTGTAGGTATAATTCTTAAAAATTTTTGTATAAGTAGCTAAGAGTTGAAAATTTAATACAAGGTTTTTCATAAGTTTAGCTTACAATAATTATAAAAGAACTTAAATTTTGGTATATTCAGAGCATTAAATCATAAACCACCTTTTTCACCAACCACTGGAAATTATATCCTAGGCTGACAAATCATCTTCGTTCAGAATCGTTTTTCGTATACAATGATAACTATAATTATTGGATTCAAATTTAACACTCCTATAATATATAATAATGATCCACACAGCACCTAATGTACAGCAGAGCGGTACCCACTTTCCCACTTTTTATTATTATATTATTGTATATACCAACACTAAGCACTTAATTTGTATAATGTGCTTCAAATAACTAATAAAGCGTATGACCCACACCAACCTTTGTCTTTGAACTTATTGGAGCATTTCTTTGTAAAAGCATATCAATAACTTGATCGTGTCCGGATCTTGCAGCGCAATGTAAAGCTGTTAAACCATCTCTAGTTTTAGCTTCAATATTTGCACCACTTTCGAGCAACAAAGATACCATGTTACTTTTACCCCATTTCGCTGCCACGTGTAAAGGAGTTATATTGTGCTGTTTTAAAATAAAATTAAGATTAATATTTATATATTGTCATTTTAATGTTAATAATTAATAGAGTTTCTTACTTTAGCAGAGTAGTTAACATCAGCACCTTTAGCGAGGAGAAGTTTAGCAATACCGTCGTTTCCATAATGCGAAGCAATATGTAATGGAGTAAATCCACTCTTGGATGTTACGTCTGGATTATGATCATTCTGTATGATGAAAAAAATATATTGTAATTATTATTATTCTAATTTAATTTTATAATTTATATAATTATATTATATATTATAATATAATTTTATTTATTTTCATAATTAAATCATTACTTACTTGAAGCAGTAAATCAGCGGCCTTGCAATCGTCTTTTTTTGCTGCAATATGCAATGCTGGGAGACGCACTTTACCTTTGGTATCATTTTCTAATAACACAGTTACTACCTTCTCATGACCTTGCTGCATGGCAACAGCGCATGGTGTAAATCCATCCTAAAAAAAAATCGAACATTAGTTATTAAATAGCTTATTCGTACCTTTTTCCACACGTCATACCTCAGTTGCCAGATTTTGATTGGCCCCATTTGCTAACAAATACTTGACAACTCTGTCATGATTTTCTTGCGCAGCCATGTACAAAGGCGTGAAACCATTTTGACTTTGCACATTGACCAATGCGCCATGTTCCACGAGGGTGACTACCACATCATATTGCCCCGCTAAAAAATAGATTATTTATGTTAATCGTTGAAAAAAATTTATTTATTTATTGTGTACCTAGAGAAGAAATATGAAGTGCAGTATTTCCTTTTTTTGTTGCCGAGTTTACGTTAGCGCCCCTTTTCAATAACTCTTTTACGATTTCCAAATGTCCATCTTTTGAAGCCAAATGCAGAGCATTCAAACCGTTCTTAAAATTATTTTTATTATTATTATAGATATAAAATATATAATAAGTACAAATTATTTATACTTACAGAATTTGATGTATTTATATCGATTTTATTTTTCAAGTGTTCAATAACTTTATCAAGGTTCCCGGATCGTGCCGCTCTTAAAAACGAAGAGGTATTCCCCTCCGCCTGTAAAATTATGTACACCATTATAAAAATTATATAACTGAATGTAACTATAAATATAAATAATATAAAGAATTTAAATAATTATATATTTTAGTATTTTAGTTATAAATAATAATCTAGTACATAATACATAATATTGTATATACTTTGCATACTACCTATTAATATTTATATTAAATTAAATTTGGGTCATTATACCTATCTACATATCGAAAAGTTCCATAGTAATATACATTTAACATAAATGAAATAAATAAGAACAATAGTATTGAAAAGAAAAAAAATGTTACTGAATAATTTACTTGCGTGCACTAAAATAATTTATAATTTATAGAATTAAAGTTATAAAAAAGTATTAACTTGACTTTTATTAGTAAAACATTTGAATGTAATTTTATAAATATTATAACATTTTGATTAGTAATATACTGTATATTACTAAATAGTATACACCTAGTAAATATTATTAACTGTGTAAACAAATACTTAGAACTTATTTTCAAGTAAATAGTTAGGAAACTCGGAAATAACTCTCTACTAAAATACTAAATCATACTTAACCCTTTTATAAAATTATGATCCAAATAAATAAACATTCAAAATAATTTTAATAGAATACTACAGTTTTACAATAGTATTGATTATCAGATATAACCTATCCTTTTTGAAGCCATTATATTTTTCCAAGCTTCTTCGTTTCCATATCGATTGATTAAAAATGTGATACAGTTAGTGCTTAGGAACAAAAATATATAATTTATTTATTTTCCAATTAATTAAAAAATATATATTCATAAAAAAACTAAAAAATTTAATTTTATGTAATATTTTAGAAATCAATTAAATATTAAATTATTTCATACACTAATGAACATAAGAAAAACAAAGTTTATCAACAGATAATAATGGATAAGTAGTAAGTACTATTAATCACAATAGCCTCATTACTTTTATACATAGGTATTGAGCATTTAATATATTATTTTTACTTAATCATGATGATGATAATAGTCAATAGTGTGCAATTTATTTCTATGTAATATAAAATATCTAACGGTTTATAACAGTCGTTAAACGCACGTATTATAGTTTTGATTTGATGCAAAGCTTCGTATATATATATATATATATATATATAGAATGTGATGACTGATGACCATCATTAGTGCGCATTGATTTCATGACAAAATCATAAAGACTCCGTTACATGACGTCATATTAAACATAAATCACACCACCAAGTGATAAAATAAAATACGAAAATGTTAAGACAAAACACAAGTGAGTAATTATTGTCCTTCCAAATAGAGTATTCAATATTCAGATTAATTAAGAAACTATAATAATCATAAAATCTAACGGTTAATTATTTAAAAATTCAAATACCAAAAATAGCCTAACTGTACGTCACTGTTATAATATTATATCAATGCAATTTTTTTTTTTGTAAACGGTAACTATTATTATTTACCGAATTCATATGGTTTAGCTACAATGCTAATAATGCTATAAATGCCGAGGGCTGTTTTTAGCATTCGTATTTATAAGTGTACCTATGTGAATATATAGAGAGAAATAATAATTATGTTACGTCAATATTGTCTTAACTAGATACACAATCAAAATTCTTACTTGTCCGGTTTCGGTGACCATGTCCACCCACGCCGCGGACCACGGTGCTCAACTACTTAACGAATTGTTTTAATTCAACTAGGTATATTAATAATATAACAACAAGTAAATAGAGTCAAAATTACGCCATTTATGTGCCGGTGTTGCCGCGTACGGCACCGATACTAAACTGGCCCCTTCGAGCTTATCGCCGGCGACAAGACGGCCAACACCTCCCTTGTGCAACGCCCTCACCCAAATGTCATTATTGAAAAAGCCCCTAACTGGTCAATGCTGCCAACCCCCGCGGGCGTAACTGGTGCGCGCACTTGCTTCAAATGCCACGTACACCTGTGTGTATGCACATTATGACCTGCATAAATGGAAAACAATATATATGGGTTTAACCTATTATTCACGTATAAAAAACTAGAAGAATTACAACAAAACTTTCAAAGAATAATAGGAAATAATTTGTAAGAAAATTAAAAATAAATATTATCATTGTTATTATTATTTTAAAGTCCAACTTTTTAAAACGCTTGACTTATATATTTAACCGAGAACACAGTTGAGGCTATACGAAAATTTTTACTTAGTATCACAAAAAAACTTGACTTAATTTTAAGATAATGATTTTTAAAATTATTTAACTCATCCCTAGATAGGTACTCTCAACTTATTGATAAAAATAATTGTATAGCTATTAAATTTATATTCATTGAAGAAACTTATACAGTATACACAAAAGATAAAACGTTTGATAACTGTTCAACAATTTCTTAATTTTGCATAGCCATAAGTACTTAAAAATATAAAATTATAAATTTGAACAATTTTTTTAAAAAAAATACGATATAAACTATATAAATACGACACCAGTCTACTTTACTGAAGCAATTTGTTAATAAACCTTAATAATTTCAATCGCAATCAATGTCCGTTCATTTCTATAATAGTTGGAATTCAAGAAACAGGTACTTACCTATAATTCAACTGAAATATACCTATACTTGAAAATTTAATGTTGTAAATTATAATATGCGAGAATTGCTTATTTAAACCAGTCTAACATGTCAAACAAGAATTTTGTGATTTCAATAACAGTTTGTAATTTTCACGTCAAAATAAACTTGAGCTTTTAAGAACTTTACGTTTGCGGTTTTTGACACTATTTTATTCGAATTTCATATTATTATACATTTCGCTCATATAGGATTACTACAAAAACAACCATAATATAGGTAGGTGCACTATATTTGGAAATATTGCAAAGACGACACAACGACGTTAATATAATAACAATAATTGACATCATTATGTCCATTTACCAAGGCAATATATTAAATATTAGGGCGGGCGATGCCG
>VUJU01002347.1:10674-38432 GCA_009835225.1 Aphis craccivora
AAATATTTTTTCAATTTATAGACTTAAAAAAAAGTTTTGGGTGAGAAATAATTATTTTTTTATATGTTTGAAGTTAGACTTATGAAGAATTTGAGGTTTTTAAAATTATAAAAATAAAAAAAATAGTTTTTGTAATTTTGTTATAAATTATTATTTTAAAATAATAATTATTGATACATTTCACTATTACTTATTATCATTTCATTTACTTGGTGAAATTTTCAAAATATTACAATTAATTTTATTTCAAGTTATTTATAGACATTACATTTTTAGCTGAAGCCTTAACATTTAATATAAATATCATCAATTTAAAATTTAAAAAAATACATACATCTAGTTTTTTTTATAGATATAAGGTGTACAAATTTTGATGAAATAGGATATTTAAGAAAAAAATAATAAAATTTTCTTCTAACAATTTTAATTATTTATTTGAATAAGCCCAGAAAATATTTACTGAAGCAACATTTTGTTATTTGAATATATAATAGGATTATTATTTTTTTAAATTATTATCAATTACTTTAAAAATGGCTAGATATTTGAATAGGGAATATTTAAAAAACAATTATTAAAATCCAGTTTCATTTGAAACATTTATTTTGTATTCAACTTTATAAATAAAATACATGAATAAAGTCTTTATTTTTTTTATTATAACTGTTTTAATTTTAATTTATCTAAATTTATTTACATAACTCTTATTATTTATAACTTCATTTTCTTATCTGACTTAATACCTACAAACAAATGAAAAGTTTTAATCTTTTAGTTTCTGAGCTAAGAATTGAATGCATTGAGTTAAAAATATTGTTTTTTGTATGTAGGAAAAATATACTTTGGTTTTCAACTTCAATATCTTTTCAAATAAGAAAATTAATACAGCTGGTATGTTTGGGAGGACTAAATTAGGTACTATCTTAATGTACGAGACTATATTCTTTGTAAAATATTAAAATATCACAATCCTGTTATCTAAGACTATACAATTTGCCCATTTTTTTATTATCATAGATTACCTCATTTTTATTTATAATAGCAATTAGTCATTTTTAATTCTTTGTGAATTTTTTGAATAAGTATTATGAATGGCCCATTTTCAAAGGATAAAAAATATTAAATTAGAAAAGATTTAAACACCATAATATTCATTCATATATTTTATAAGGCCGCACATATTATGCATTGAATAATAATAAAAATAGTAATATATAGAATAATATTATTATTATTGTCATCCACACATAGCAAATACATGACTAAAATTAGTAATTCCACAAATACAATGTTGAATAAAAGAAAGAGTTATAATAATGATATTAATACAATAATTAAATATATTTTTTAACATAATTCATTAGTAATTGTTTTATTTGGGTGTGTAAAATATAACATTTTTGAAGTAGCCGTACTGCTCTTACTGCTTCTTATTCAGTCTATTTAAAACCAAAGTCCATAATATTATTATTAAATTCATACAAAATACACATAAAAGTAACCTGTGATTAATGCAGCAATATTTGTGTGAGACTGCAAAACAATCTACTTTTAACTATTAATTATCAAGTAAAATACTAAAATGTAAATGTAATATAAAGGAAACAACATTACAAAAACTAATAATATATGTATGATAGATAATTGTAAATTGCAACTTTGGTACTTATGGATATCATAAAAATATTGTGATGGTCAAGATAACAGAGGTAATTTTGGGCAGTAGTAATGATAATAGTCGTAGTCTAGTATAACAAGAAATTACACTAAATTAAAAATTACCAACTGCTTAAAATAAATGCTAAAATAAGAATTTTACGCATAACTAGTTTTTGATGAAATCAATTTTTCTATTTCAAAATTGAATTTCTTTATAAGATGTAATTATAATAAAAATATACAATAAAAATTAAATAACTCAAAACATAAGGGTTTTTCTTACAATGTCCGGTTAAGTGTCGGTTAAAACTAACCGGTAGAATTCTATCGGTTAACACGTCATGGTAAATTCTTCCGGTTAGTGTTATTAGGCACTAACCGAACATTGTAAGAACGGCCCTTAACCACATAATTTAACGATTGATAGTATATGATAATGATTTACAAAATATATTTTAATTCAGAAGTTATGTATAATTGTAAAATTTTACTTAGATTGTTTAGTCATTCTTCATGTTTTAAATTAATTTCTTATTTTCAATTATTACTTCAATTATACTCATATTAAATAAAATTATAATTATCAAAACTATTAAAATTATAATAGGTATCTCATATCTCATGCAAAATACTAAAAGGACCTAATTATTATTTGTTACTAATCCCCACTCTTGTCAAAAGTCTGAACACCTAGATAAAGTAGTATTGTATTATAAGATGTATTGGAATTGTGACCAAAACAACACTTAATACATATTACACTATAAATATTAAATAAACATTAAATCTTGTATTAATTAATTATGAGCAATAATATTAGTCTGTGGTGAGAAATAATTGTCAAGTATTAAAACAACTTATGGATTAAATATTTTTATTTTAAAATTCTATGATAACAATACAATACTATATATAAAAAAAATGAATATAATATAATATTAAAAAAAAAAATGATTATGTAAATTAAAATATGAATAAAAACTTTTATTTAAAACATTTTAATAATGATATTCTTCTTCATGATATACTGTCCAATCTTGACAGAAATCATCTCCATCTGCTTTATATCGTTCCTCTAAATTCTCTACACAACTTTTTATATCAATTTTTAACTGTTCAGGTAATTCTAATTCATTGATTTCAGTATCTTTAATGTTATTAGCCAAAAGTCTTCTGGAAATCGTGTATGTACAAAGTTCTTGTAAAGTATATAATGGAGTGTTAATTTTAACTATGATTGGTGGGCATTCATATTTTTGGTAATGAAAAATTGTTTTTCCATTCGCTAAAAGATATCTCTTTGTTATATGGTCAAAAAATTTCCAACTAGTATTAATGTCTTCTGGGTCATTCAGATGATATTCAGGTTCATCAAACAATAAACAAGTTTCACATTCAAAATTTTCATCATAGGGTCCTTTTTTCCATATATTAATGTCTGATCCAATGCAATTTACAAATTTAATGCCTCCTTCATTGTTATCCATAATCTAAAATTAAAAATATATATATATATTTATATGTTAACTGTTATTTTTGTAATTGTAAATAGTTATTGGTCGGTCCTATCTTATTTTTTTCTTATTAAGTGTTGCAAATTCTAACCGAGATTTTAATTAATAGATTATAATTTGCATCTAGTTGATATACATATATATATATATATATATAAATATTCAGCATTTATTTTTATAAGTTATTTCATATTAAAATGCCTTGATACTTTTCACTTAAATAATATCAAAATATACTTATAACCATATAATAAAAAAAAAAAAAGAAAAAGTTTTGTTGTTATTAAATAAAATATCTATTAGTTATTATTAGCTGTATATTTTATTTTGGAATCGCCCAAATTTAATGAATGTATATTTATTACAATAATGTAATTTTTAAAAATACAATTCAGAGTACCTACACCCTCATTTACCTTAGATAATCCTTAAACACGTCATTAAATAAACTGTACCTTTAAAATCATAAAATTCAATTTTTATTTCTCAAATATATGTTTTCTGTTATATTAATCGAAATAATTTTATATTCAGAAAAATAGTAACATTAAGATAAAAAAAAAATAAATCAAGATTATAATTTACCTTTAATCTTTAACACACAAATAAAAATAAATTAGAGTATAATATTAATTAAATATCACTGAGATAGATAAGAATTTACTATAAGAGTATATTCTTATGTATCTCAGTGTTAAATATTAACTATTTATTGTTATCTGTTGATAAGAAGATAGAAGTTGATTACAGTGTGTACGTCTTGTCTCGCAAGTTTTCATTATATACATATTTTATCCATTGTTATTGTTCTAGGGTTATAGTCATGATATAATTAACTATATTTAATTATAATTAATTATATCATGGTTATAGTGATGATCACGACAAAACATATTGTACCAACTGTACATCATAACAATTATATTTGAACTACTAGAGCTATCTACCTTCTAGATTTTTAGAAATTATAAACAAACAACAACGATATTATTTTGTTGTTATTGTTTTTGCAGATAAATAGAAATAAATAACAATTATTAAATAATTCCGAAAAATGTTATAAAATCAAATATAATATAAATTATATAAATTCAAATAAATATTGTTAAAAATGATTTCTAGTCTATTTACTAACAAACTTTAGTTTCAATTGTGGACTGTGGTTTCAATAAGACCTAACCTAATCTTGGGAGTGCTAATTATTACGATTCCCATAATAAACATTTGCACAAAAAAAGAAATCTGGACATTTAGAAAAAAAACTGTATGTAAAAAAGTGATGTGTCCCGCTAGTTAAAAAAAAAGCCCGTCGACGCGTCGAGTGAATCTCGTGATGGGAGAGTTATACTTGTTTAAATACAAAATATACTTGCATTTATTTTTGATCCTCGAAAATACCAACTAGAAGCGAATTTTTAACAAAGCCTCCCTTAAGAGGACGTCGCACACTCGCACCCGCATGTTTTGTTTCCGTCTTACACATGTGTGGTATAGACAAAACGTGTTTACGCAGTCTGAACTATCATTCGCTCTATAGTTACAGCTCCTTCAATCATTTACTTAGAAAGAAATAAAGAATGTGATTAATTCTGTTGAAAGGAGAGATATTAAACTATGCCTCCTCGAAGAGATTTTTTTGATCGACTTAATATATCAACCAATATTCAAGCTTAAAAATTTCAGTCTTCTTATTTTTTTCTCTTCACGTAAAAAAAAAACCAAAACATTTTTTTAAAAAAACTCATCGAGGAAGCATAGTATAATTAATACTGTATAAGTCATGATCTTTCTATTGGAGTTAAAATCATGTTTCTACGGTATCTGTGACCTGTGTATTGTGTTGTGTGCATAGGGCCAAGGCTTGTTTTATACTTTCAAAATACACGTTCGACGTCCTCTTAAGTTGAAAGTTGAAGGACAAAGGACTGCTCCAATGCTAGATAACAGGTACACAAAAAAATGAAACACATAATAATAATCAATATTTTTAAATACCTACAATAAATTATAGTATCCAAAATAACTAGAATTAGTTCGATAAAATTATAACATTTTTAAATATGTTTTAATCTTTCTGTATAATTAAATTTACTCGCTATGAGACGCTTTAAACATAATGATATCTCTAGTAGGAGTAGGTATTTCCGTGTAAAATAAACGAGTAATAAGATAAGATACTACAAATGACCATTATACGATTAATTTTATAATAATATACCTAATAAATTATTTTTTCCGGACTTTTTACCGTTTATCACAATATTTGTATTTATTGTTTTTTAAAATTCTAACATTTTCAAATTTTTACATACATCATGTATCTATATACCTAGTATTTATGTAAATTATTTCTATTTTACCTACTGCTTTATTTAATTTAGGCCTTAGGCTATAGACAAAAAAATACCATGACATTTGTTTATATATTTTATTCTCCTTCTAAGACGTCTTATAGACCATTAAGGTCCATTGTTCATTGCCGCAACAACAACGTCTTTCCACTTTTCCCTGTCTCTTGACATTTCCTCCGTATTTTCCACACCAATCAATTTTAGATTATCCTTGACTATTAACCCACCATTGTCTGGGTCTCCATCGGGATCTTTTTTGTATTTGGTCTTTATTTTGTTATGCCCCAGCAGTCCTTCAGTCTTCAGATTTCCAAACATGATCGGTCCATCTTATTCTGCTACTCTTCATAACTCCTACAATATCGGCTTAGAATAATTCTCTTAACTTCATTATTATAATAATAAATTAACTAAAGATTTTTTTATTTGTACGTATTATTTACACTTTTGTAATATGTTGTTTTTTAAATTAATATAGACATTTTAATGTAAATTTATCATCATTTTTTAGTATCTATCTATTAATATATTATTAATATATATTTTTATATATCTATTTATAGTGGTTATTTTTTCGCGGTACCAAATATTACCATAGCTCAATTTTTAATTTCACTGAGCTGTGTAACCCTTAACCTATCAATATATTTAGGTAATATTTAATTGTAACAATTACATGTCATATTAACATGCTATTATTAAAAATAAAAATTGTTTTTTTTTTTATAAACCTAGCCATACAACAAAACTTTCTGCTGTCAACAAATGTTTAATATTTTTTACTGTAAATGTCATTACCTAGCCAAATCTCTTTTGATGTTTATATTTTATGATAGGTACCTAAGTGGCTAGGTTGGTTTATGGTAGTGTAGTGCTGATTCATACTATTTAGCCAATTTTCTGATCTTATTGAGTTGATGAAAACCTTTGTTTACGTTTTACTGAATTTCCTATTATAGATAATACAGATTAATATAAAACTAATAATAAATTCATAAAAAACAAAATACATTCATTGAATTCAATGAAACTCTAAATATGAGGAAGTTGGGTTTCAGCAATATAACTATTCTTAGCGATGGGAAAGTTCTTTATAAAAATGAACTTGTTCAAGTTCAAGACATTAAATATGAACTAGTTCAAGTTCATAGTTGAACTAGTTATATATTATATATAAACTAAAAACTAGTTCATATTATTATCAAGAATAAAAAAGTTACTAAATAAAATGTGTTATAAATTAAAATTTCCTAGTATATAACTATGTTTCATGAAAATTAAATCGTTAATGAGCAAACCTTAAACTTAAGATCATAATAAATAAGAACTTAGTTCACATTCAAATTCATTTCTTGAAATTGAACTCGTTCATGTGAAGTTCACACAATATAAACAAGTTCAAATGATAGCGTTCTTCCCATCACTGACTATTCTCTTTATTTATTTATTATTATTTACAAAGATTATAGTATACTTTTAGATTATTTAAATATCGAAATTCTAGACATAATAATTCTTTATATTATGGTTGTATTTTCTTACAAAGATTGTTATCTATTAATTATTGGCCATTAGATGGACAAAACTCAAAAGCAAATATTATTGTTCTACATTTATGTTTATTAATTTAACAATATTTTTCAGTCACCATTATTATTGTTATTTTTGGATTGTGTATGGCAACTACTTCAACAATTTCCTTCAAAATTTGAATTTACTGAGACCTACTTAACTACCCTTTGGGATGCATCACATGTTTCCATATTTGATACATTTTTATTTGATTGTGAACGTGATCGCCATTGTGCTACTAAGGTTTGAATATTTTATTAAATTCTCAATATTTCTAGCTTATAAAATAATTTTATACAGGATATTAGCCCACTGATGTTACGTTCAATATGGGATTGGGAAGAACAATTCATGGATCATGATTTAATCCAATTTCATAATCCTCTTTACAATGCTTCTAAAGTTAAAGACGATCTATTAAAAGTATCAACAGAAATTTCATGTCTGAGTATTTGGACACAATGTTACTATAGGTTTTTGCCTACTCTAGAAATATCAAATGGAGGTAAACCATTAGTAAGTGTCAAATTTTATTCATGTTTACTTTTAAAAATAATTTAATTATTTTATATAATTAACAATCAAAATAAAATATTTTTAATTTTTTATCTTAGGAAGATTTTGCAGTCAGGGCACTAATAAATATGAGTGATAATGATTCCAAGGATACTCAAGAAGTCTGTACACCATCTAACATTGGATCTTTTTTTCCGTTTACTCATTGGAGATCTAGCAATTCAGTTCCTCCATCAACATTAACAATCAGCTCCTTGTCTTTAAACACTAGCGATTTACAAATGGAAACATCATTGGTTGAAATACCTGAACATCTATAAATAAACAATTGCATAAAAAAAATGTCATTATAGTTTTTCTGATATTAATTTTAGTTCATATTGTTATTTTTTATTTTTTTTTTTTTTTTTGACAGGCTACTTGTATCATAAGGCTAATTTTAATATTACAGATAACCATATAAAATAAAATAATTGAACAATATATTAAAAAAAACTAACATTTAGTAAATATTTCTATTGACACAAATTTTAAAATAGTACACTTGCAATTATTATTAACAAAATAAAACATAGTATTATTGAATGTTAAAAATTATATCTATATTTTATTTAAATTTTTCTGTTTTAGCTGAAAATAAATCTATAATATGTGTTTGTGTGTGTGTATGTGTTGTTACCTAAGTACTGTTATTTCTATAATAATTTATTTTTAAAACTATTTTTTACAGTTTAATTTTAAAATATTTTATTTTTGTAAGATATATTGTGTTATTGTTAAGTTTTTTTTAAATACTGTTTATGTATTAATTTATTTGAAAAAAGTATTGGTACAAATCTGTATTAAAATCAAAAATGTGATATATAATAAAAACTAAACAGGAAACATGATATTCTAAGTTTAAACAAATTTTTTATACATAACCACTCTTCGGATACAGATCGGTTTTACCGTATAGTGTATATATGCTCGATTCGGACACCTTGGTGTAGCGGAGATGGGGCGTTCGGCAAGTTCCCCCCTCCAGTGTCCGGCGACAGTTCGTCTGGCGATAGCTATGCCGCTAGCCAGACCGTAGACCGACAAGTGACACCTTTTTTTGTCTTTTTTGAACAGTTGGGCCTGACGCAAGTCTCTGTTCGCCCATCGTTATTGCGTGTGCCATTGTTGCGTGCTGCCACACTAAGTCTTGTGGTCAATTTTTATAATCTACGGTTTGGTCAGTACCAGGGTGCGTCACCACAATTGGTGAAATTATTGACAAGTTGGCAATTATTCGGTGCTTTGCTGTCCCACGAGTGAGTTCAATTTCCGTATTCTTTTTACTGGAACCTTATGTCACCGGTCAACTGTGAAGAGGACCACGTGGATCATCCGACGAATTTACATTACGTCAAACCAGGTAGAATAATAGTAAAAAGACGTTTTACTATTATTTGTTTGTACCTAGCTAACTAGTCCCTTGTATTTTTTTTTATATTCTATTACTATATATTATACATGTGTTATTATTATTTATATATTTATAGTCAATTATTCCTTACTAGTATATTCGGTCCATTATAATTTATTATTACTCAATTTAGTTGGGCTTATTGTTAATATATACCTTTTGATCGGTATCATATTATACACCTACAATTTATTTTATTTGATATATTATTTTTATTTATTGTATATTTGGGTAACCCACTCCGCTCCTGTCTACAACAACACACGCGAGTCGTTGCCGACAACCGCCAATCGTTGTAGGATCGGTAACGGCGCAACAACCACTGATTTTTTTTTTGTCTTTAAATACTTTCTATACTCTACTCCAAATATTTAGACCTGCATGACCGACTGAAACCGGTTGACGGTGTGCATCTCCTCCAATAGCGACCAATTACAAAGCATCTAGTATTATCCGGCGGCTTGTGGGTCAACTTTATTGGAGTAAAGTATACTTCATAATATTGTAGGTAGTATTAAAATAATAAAAATGGTTTTTTTTTTGTTGGGCTCAATGCAATAGTCATATAATATGAAAATGAATTCAAATTTATGAAATTAGGAAAGATGAATGTAAAAAAACACATAAATATTTTTAATTATTACATTTTTTAAATGTTTTTTTTTTTTTTTTTATGTCAATGTTTTAATTACTTCGTTTATAACCTTTAAATAAAATATCTTTCATAAACATATAACTCATAATAAGTTAACTATAGTTTTATTATGTTTTCAATAAATTTATATTTTTTTAAAGTTATTTCCACAATGGTAACATTTTAATTCAATCAGTATCCATTTGGCCATCTGATGATGACTCATCAGATTCATCAGATTCCGATGAATCATCGGTTGACATACTATCATCAGAACTACAGTCTGAAGTTACAGTTTTTAATATATCATCACTGCAAATCATGTTCCATTTTTTTAACTTTTTGGTATCTGAAATTCATATTTAAATTCAAATAAGTTAAAAGATATTTGAAATTATAAAATACAGTTCTTACCTAATGAATAAAAGTCATTGAGTGTCAGCGATTTTGAGCCTTTTTCAACGAGTCCCCCATAGACAAATAAGGTATTATGTTTAAACGCTAATCCACTATGTGATCGCGGAGTTGGCGTTTCTGAATTTACCAAACACTGAGCTACTTCAGAATCTAGTTTATTTGGTTGTTCTTTAACTGAAACTAAAAATAATCACCAATAAAAGTAATTATGTAATATCATTTTATTAGTTATCGTATACTTAATCTCCAAGTGGGTGTATTTTGTTCCATATCTAACATGTACAAATCATTATAAAATGTACTAGTTAAATCATCTTCTCCGTGTTCTTCATCATAAACACCACCAAATAAATATGCCTTATTATGTCCGGTAATTGGCGAGCCAGATAAACTACAACGAGCAGTTGGTAAAGAACCAGCTTGTTTCACTTTTGACCAACGATAATTTGAAAAATCTGTATCACCTTCTATAAAATTAAATTAAGTTAATTGAAAAAGTAGACAATTTATACTATAGTTTTTACTATAGAATATAATATAATACAATGATTGCAGAGAGAAGATGCCGGTAGAATATTTATTTACTCTCTCACCCATGTACAACATGGCAAATTTAAGTTTTAACAAAAACAGCCTTGTTAGTTACATTTAGTATTAGAACAAATTAACCTACTATACAACTTTTAAGTTCAGAGTACTAGCTGTGTTATTAGCTGCCGTAAAATATTTAAATTAATAATTTAATCATTTAAATAATTCATTTGCATACAAAAAGCAAATATAATAACATATACAAATATAAAAAGCTAAAGTAAGGTCATAGACATTTTTTTAAATTTAAGTTTGATAATAAGGTCAATTCACTATTAACGATTCACAATATTAATGTTAACAACACAAGAATGACAGATGGTTCTACTACAGAATGGATTTCATCAAGGTTCTAATGATCATAAATGTATTTTGTTGTTGCACATGGGTCAGAAAGAATATTTAAATAGTGCGGTGGTATCCTCTAATTGTGTATTTATAAAAAAAACCGTGGGAGAATAAATATTCAATAGTATTAGTTTAATTGATTCTAATTATTTTTTATTATCTTTTTTGACATATTTTTAACTAGATCTATTGATAGACATATACAGATACTTTAGTTTCATCAATTTTTATATTTTTATGCTAGTTTGAGTTTTATAAAATGAGCATATTACTATTAGGTATTACTAGGGCCTGGATTTATATGCTCAAAAACCTCAGAAATATGCACAATAACATATTTACCTTTGCATTTATGCTATTATTTTGTAGGAATGTGCCCTATTAAATAAAAAATATGCATAAAAAAGTCTTTTATTTTCATTATTTTTAATATGTTTACATAACATTTTATATTATACTTATATGATTAATTTTTGTAGTTATTTCAACATATTGTAATTTCAATAATTACATGACTTATATTTTATTCATGAAAACCTACTCAATAACAGATTACTACTTGTCCCGATAGGTCTCAGATAAGATAAGAAAATAAATTCGTCAAATTACATGGAAGTTATTTTAATTAAAATAAGTAAAATATAATATATTATAAATTTATAAATGGTATATATGTGATAAAAAATTGTAAAATACAGAAATATATAGTACATATCAAAAAACAACAAAATATGCAAAACAAAACTTTTTATTTGGGATTTTTTGACTATAATTCAAACTTGTAGCTTACCTAGTTATTTTTTGGACAATTTAGAAAAAACATGCAATTGCATATTATAAATCTCGGCACTAGTAATAATCAATAACCTTTGATTATTAAATAATAGACATTACAGCGGAACCTCGATAACTCAAACATCTATAAGTCGAATTTTCGATAACTGAATTTTTTTTCGCTCCCAACCAATTCGAGTGATCGAGGTTCCACTGTATATTATAATATACTATATACTGATTGTTTATTTTTTGCTTGTTAAAATATAAACTTACTTTCAGGAGTTAACATAAACATATCAATTAAAATTGTTCCTTTGTCATAATCTTTTTTAACTTTTTCTTTATAATAACCACCATAGACAATAATTCTACCATCCTCCATAGCAAACATTTGACAACCAGATCTTGGTGATGGTGCTTGTCCTAAAATAATTTATAATAAGTTTAAATATAAAAGTACACAAATATCAATCATACCAGAAGTTTTGATAGTTTTCCATTTATAGTCAGCTAAACTGAATGCATATAAATCATTAAAATATTGGTAATTATGAGTATTATCCTGAAATCCACCAAATAATACCAAATGACGTTTGCTGAGTACCATTCTGTGACCACTGCGGGCGCAGGGTCCTCCTTCTGCCCTAAATACTGAATTATTAAAATCGTAGAAAAAACAAGTTTACCACACATCTGGTGTTTGTAATTACATTTATTCAACAAAGTGAAAATGATGATATAATCAGAATTGATTTAACCATATTGTTATATAGTATAGCTAAACTAAATAACATAATCAAATAAGGTTTGCCAGCGCTGGTAGTGTGGTTGTATTTAAGATTAATGAAATACATTTTAAATTGTATTTAAAATATACAACTTAAATTACATTCATTTGAATAACGAGAGGGTCTGTAATCTATTTCAACACATTTTAAAAATGCATAAATAATTATAAATTAATAGTTTTGAAAATAATATAATTTTTAAACTAAATCTAACACACCGATTTTGATTGTAATTTTGTTCATTAAACTTTGAAAAAATTTAATTTTAACTAGATTTAACTAAAATTATAATTGAACCTAAACATCTTTATTATAATAATGCCTTACATCACTTTTGTCCAATTTCGATTCTTTAGACTAAAAACCCATAAATCATTATAATGATAAAATTGATACTCTGAAGGACTGGCGAATTCTCCTCCAAAAATCCACAATTGTCCATTATCTACAGCAACACTTACGGCAGAGTGAGATGATCTAGAAGGTGGTGCACCAGGAGCATCCACTAATGTCCATGTATTATGACTTATATTATAAAATATTAAATCATTGTACATAATGGTCTGTAACAAGATATGATGAATTATCAAATTTTACTTAAAAGAAAAAGAAATTATTCTATATTTTTGCATTTCTAAACATTAAAACATGTAACTAAAGGTTAAATTCTAGTTATAACATTTTAATATCTTAATCATGTACATAATTCTATGCAGAATAATAAATGTATAGTTTATAATGATAATACAAAAAGTTTTATTGTTTCATCACTTTTAGGAGCAATAGAAATAGTTAAATTATTAACTTGAATTTACTATCAACATTTTTTATAAGTGCTTAAATATTAAGCATTGACTTATTTTATTAGTGTCATCCTAGTAAGTCTTATATGTAACACTTAAAAAATATCTAAGAAAATGTTGATAATTAAGCTTATATAACAGTCTTGAAAACTAATTTAAAAAGGAAACATTAAATATTAAGAATTTGATGTAGAATACCTTTCATAAAAGTTTGTACTTATTAGTGATGAATTAAAAGGTGAACTAAGACTCCTATATTTTTTGTCTAAAATTGTAGCAGCCCAGAACTATCTAACAAAACAATTAATCAGTAGTTGGAAAAATTATCAACAAGTAAAAAATTTGTAAACGTAAAAAAAGCATTGACATTTTTTATCACTGTTCTTGCTATAAGTTGCTTTTGTGAAAAAGCTTTTTATAAAATAAATTTGGTAAAAAAAAATAAGAAGCTGCATGAAATCTAACAAATTGGATGCTATAATATTTCTGTAGAGCATCACACATAAATTATGAAAATGTTATTAATGAATTTAAAAATTATTAATTTAACTAGAACTTATTGACTAATGACTATTGTCAATTTACTAAATATAGTACCAATATTAAATTAATGCTATTGTTTAATAAAGTTTAGTTGTAAAAAAATTAATTTAAAAAAATTTTTGATATGTCCTTAAGGAGTTAAAAATTCATCTATTATACTTACTGACACCCTCTGCAAAAAATAATTATTTGAATGCCTACCATATGTAGCATGTACCTTTTGTTTTTTTATTAAAACTCTATAACTTTATTACATATTATTATGTATTAATTACTAATAAAGTTAATTCTAAATAAAATTATTTTTAGTAAGTACAATAATTTAAGTAAACGTTAATACTCAGTTATTAATGAAAAAAAGGTAAATTATTTCAAGTAGAACTTGACTAGGAAAAAAAAAATTTTTACTTACATTTTTACCGTTATGGAATTCTCCACCAAATAAAATAATTTCATCTTTATCTGGATGTGGAACAAATGAAAAATTTGATCTCCTAGATGGATTATCAATTTTTGTTTCAACCACCTTAACTTTTGCTTTGTTCTTAGCCTCAATATGAGCCACTATAGTAGATACTTCAGGCTAAATAAAAGAAAAATAGGTATAAAGAGTGTGATATAAAATTAGGTTAAAAAAAGATCAACAATAAACTATAACAAAATTAATTAATTAATTTTTCATGGGACGACATAATGCTACTAAAATTGAGTAGACATATTGTATAAATCTTTATTATAATAAAAATTAATAAAATTAATTTTTGTTAGGTAATTTAGATTAATTGGAAGAGTTCTTCATAGTAATAACTTGTTGACCGTTTCATATTTAAAACTTATCATTTAACTGATTTTCTTGGACTAAATCAGCCCCTATCTTAAAGAAACTATTTTTTAACAAATATAGGTACCTCTCCAATTTTTCCAATATCTTTTTTAATCCTTTGGGCTATTTTTTTTTCTCTTTTAGCAGTTGCCTTTTCAATGCGTGACGCTCCTTTTTTTTTATTTTTTCCCATGATCACTAACCTTTAATTACCTAAAATAGTATTCGGTTTTTTAAATATTAAGTATAACAATCTATATAATATGATTTCAATAATAACCAACTCACTTTTTTAAACAATTGTCATCAATTGACTACTGATTATAATATTTAATATTAATCTATGATACACAGAACCAAAATATTTAATTTGTAAATAAGTTGTATTTAAGATTATTATTTCTTATTATTTTACAATTAATAATTAACTAATTAGTCATTAAGTAATAAGATATAAGAATTCTCAATTCTGGTATTCAACATTTAAATTACATCAAATATTGACAAAAAATAATATTTAGTAACTACACTAACGTGCTTACTGCTTATCACTCACTACTAACCACGTTGTTTTGTTTATACTTAAAAAGCACGGTTGTTAACAATTTAAGATAATAATATAAGCAAATCGTTATCTTATATTTACAGTGGTCGATACCCAATAACATAGTTTTTCCAATGGTTGTAGTCTGTAGATAAATTAAATTTTTCATCATTTTAAAATTAAATTAGCCATCTAGAAATTGAAATCAGCATTTCTAAATGATAATTGCTTTTTAAATTTTAAAATCTGAAATCAAGAAATATCTTTTAATATAAATTACTTAATAGTAAACATTCAGTTATGATTTTGTGATGTACATATTAGGATTCATTTTTTTCATTAGTTTATATAAATAATACTTTTGAATACACTTTTACATAGGACATGTTAAGTACACCTATAAGTTTTTGTTGTTTTTTTTATCAAATTAGTTATTAACGATTATACAATTTTTAAATAGTTAAAAATGCATTGTATTCCAATTTGGCTTCATAAAATACAAGATAAAGATAAAATTCAACAATGGTAATATTATTTTCCTCTTCTATTAACATAATATATTAGTAGATATTTAGTTTGTTGTTACAATTGAACGTTAACTTTAATTTAATATTTTTTAAATTATTGTTTAAAATTAAATAACGGGTATAAAAAGATTGTTTATTCTATTATAACTTATGGTTTTTCTTTTGAAGTTTATATCTTTTTATACATATATTGTAATTTTTAAACGAGTTCCTACAATATTATTATCTGTATTTGTTTTAGAAGTAAAATAATTTTTGTTTTTGTTCCAAACAAAATACTACTAATGATTTTTTTATACATATAGTATTTACAGTATTTGCTTCAGTATTGATGGTTCCCAGTTACTTGCAACAGCAGGTCATGATGTTCTTGTTTATCGGTCTATTGATGGACATCTTCTACATACTTTAAAAGGTAAAATATGTATCCTGTAACTATTGGCTTGGTATTTTGTATTATGTTGTAAACAATCCATCTACATTTAATTTTATACTTAATTTGTTTTAATATCAAAATTATTAATTTTTTTTTTTTTATTTTAATATGTAATTTGTGAAATTTAAAATTATTAACTAAGTGTAGTTACCTATATACATAACTAATATATATTGTTTCCTATAAAACATATAATTTTACTTTTAGGGCACAAAGAAAACGTTATTTGTTTAACAAATGCTAAAAATGGTAAACTATTTGCTTCAGGCTCAGCAGATAAAACAGTTATTCTCTGGTCATCTAAATTTGAACCTGTGGGAAAATACAAGTAATCAATGAAATATATTTTTAAAATTATTACTGAATTTTATTTTTTTTTACTCAGCCACAATGACACAGTCCAGTGTATGGATTTTAATTCAATTACTCATCATTTAGCAAGTTGTAGTTCTATGGAATTTGGTTTATACTCTTTAGAACAAAAATCAGTTCAAAAATATAAAATTTTGTTTAAAATAAACACATGTGCCTGGTCAACAGATGGTCAATCATTAGCCCTAGGGTATGATAATGGATGTATTTCCTTACGTAATCGAAGTGGAGAAGAAGTTGCAAACATTGAACTTCCTGATGGACAATCGATTTGGGCAATTACATGGTTATCATCTAGGTACTTATTGAAATAAATAATTTTACATTAAATTTATCATTCATGTTTATTATATTTATACATGTTGTAGATATAACGAAGATGACATTTTATGTATTACTGATTGGGGACAAAAGTTATCATTTTATAATAAAAATGGTTCTGAAGTAATTAATTAAATGATGCACATTTGATAAATAACTTTAAAAAATTCCAAATTTTTTTTTTTTTTTTGTAGACTTCTAAAAATAAAAACATTAATTTAGAAGCATTAACAATTAAAACATTGTGTAATGATTCCTATTTATTAATTGGTGGTTGTAAAGGAAAATGTGGTATTTTTTCTATTGAAGGAATAAAGTTGAGTGAATTTGAAGATAAGCACAGTTGGATTTGGGCATCTTCTGTGCATCCTCATTCAAAATTTCTAGTAAGTTTCTTTGAATAAACAATTTATTTTAATTTAGTTGTAACAATTTTTATTTAAAATAAAAGTGATGTAAATAGGAACAACAATTATATGCCCTAAAAACCTATTAAATATGTTTGCAGTTATGCTCTAATAATTACCAAAATATTCTCTAAAAAAAAACTTTAAAAATGATTTAAATTATTGATAAAAAAAAGCGTAGATTTCAGGTTTGAATTTCTGTTCATCTTAAAACCAAACAAAAATATTTTTAATAATGAAAACAAAACAACAAATTTTAATTCCTACCTGACGTTATTGCCTTGAACAAATAATGATTTAAATAAGATTTCAAATAACATTGGTCATTGAGCGTCAATATCATTATATGATATCTACCAATCAGTAATTCAACTGTACACTAATAACAATTTGAATAAATGATAACAACCTATGAGTAAAACATTTAACAAATTAACATTTTATATAAAAACAAGGGTTGTATTTTGCTAGTATATCAGCTTTCTTACTGCATTCTGATGTTTAAAAACCTTGAGTAATTTATTATTATGTGAAAATTTTATTCTTTGTGTTAAAAATGTTATAAAATCTTAAAATATGCTCTAAAAATGCAAAAACTCCAAAATATACAAAATAAAATCTTGTATAAAGAATCTTTAGGCCATGTAACAGATTTTGGTATAAACTAGTTATTTTTTTGATCATCCATTAACAATATTTAAATAAATACAAATGTCAGCACTAGGTATAACCAATTTGTTAAACCAATTTGTATAAATTAAGTTACTAAAATATTCTTGACTATATCATAACTTTTTTTATTACTCCATTAAGTAAAAAATGTTCTAACCTAGCCCATTTTATATATTTTATTTATATTTAAAGTTTTAATACAATGATAGAAAAAGATTTTTTGATTAACTTTTAAAAACAAACATTTTATTCTACATTAATATTTACTCTAAATGGTTTAAAGATGATTTTAATCTCCAAATTATTTCTATTTGTGATGTTTTTAAAATGTAGTTGTTTCATTATTTTTAATATTAAAACTTAAATATAAGTTATATATATCTATATTAATAGGCATTAGGGTGTCAAGATGGAACATTAGCTTATTACAAAATCGAGTTTAGTGTAATACATGGACTTTATCAAGAAAAATATGCATACAGGTACTAAAGTTTCAATTGTAATTTCACAGTTACTCAAAGTACATTTAAAAGGTTATGGTACACAAATTCTTAAATTAATTGAAGTCACCTATTACTGTTCAAATAAATGACACTCTTAATAATTTTATTAGTTCATAGATTTTCACTGACTAACAAAACAATGCTTTTAATTAGAAAAAATGTATATTTTTAGTTAAAATGAATATATTTTATTATTATAATTTTATTGTTTTTATTATTCATTAGAGAAAATATGACAGATGTTGTTGTTCAAGATTTAGTTACTAATAAAAAAGTACGAATAAAATGCAGAGATTTAGTTAAAAAAATTGCAATTTATAAGGATCGATTGGCTGTAAGTTAAGTCAAATATATTTAAAAACCATTCAATATATTTTGAGTAAGCATTTTTTATTCTTACAAAATTTAATTTAGGTTCAATTGCCATCTAAAGTTGTAGTATATGAATCATCTTTAAATCAAACATCTGAAATGCATTATAGGATCAAAGAAAAAATGGCTGATAATGCTATTTGCAATCTACTAGTAGTTTGTTCAAATAATTTAGTCTTGTGTCAAGTAAGGAAATTTAGATTCTTTAGAAAAATAAAACGTTCATTTATTCCTAATTTACATTTTTAGGAAACAAGACTTCAATGTTTATCACTAGCTGGTACATATGAACATGAATGGACTATGAATTCTGCTGTAAAGTACTTAAAAGTTATTGGAGGTTCTCCAGGCAAAGAACAAATTTTAGTTGGATTACATAATGGACAAGTACTTTTTAATTTTAGCTTTCTTATTCTTATTAAATTGAATAATTCTAAATGTATGATATTTATAGGTTTTGATGTTACATGTTAATAGTTTAGTAGTACAGCAATTATTTAATGTTAATAAAAGTGTTCGTTGTTTTGATGTGAATATATCAATGGACAAAGCGGCTATTGTTGATGATGAAAATAAGTGTTTAATTTTTGATATGAAATCAAAAAAGCTTCTTTTTCAAGTAAATCTAATGTAGAATTGTTTAAATTAAAATTAAATGTTATGTGATTTAGGAATCTGATATTACAAGTGTGGTTTGGAATTCAAAATTTTCTGACATGGCATGTTTTTCGGGTAAAAATATATTTAATATAAAAGTAAATGAATTTCCAGCTCATCAACAACGCATCATAGTAATAAATTAATTTAATTATCTTAAACCACATTTATATCATTTATAATATTAATGCTTCAATATTTTAGGGACATGTAATAGGCATGTGGGGTTCTAAAATATTTTCTCTAAATGATTCTATAGTATCTGTTATTGAAGTGGCATTATCAGTTCCATTATATCAATGTTTAGAGAAAAAATATTTTAGGTATGTAAAATTGTTATAAAAATAATATTGTTATCAAAATTATATTTATTTATTTTTTAGCAAAGCATATCAAATTGCCTGTCTTAATGTCACTGATACTGATTGGAAAATATTAGCTCGAGAAGCCTTAGAAAATTTTGAACTCTTAATTGCCAAGAAAGCTTTTGTTCATATAAAAGAATTAAAATACTTGGAGTTAATCACGCTATATGAAGTAAGTTTGTTACATATTTTTTTTTTAAATATATATTTATTATAAATTCTAATTGGTATATAAGCTGTTTTTATTTATTTTTATTAATAAGATTTTATACCATCTTTTGAAGTGTGTTTGTTGGTTTTATTACTATACACTTTTTTCATGTTTTTAATTTTACCATCAGTAGCATAATACTTTTCTAAAAATGTATGTATTTTGAATTTTAAATTAATAGCTTAGATATCTTTTTTAATTTGTGATCAAATAATCAGCTTCTAGATTTATAAAAAATGTATTTATTTATACTTAAATATTTTAAATTATAAAATCTAAAAAGAATATAGTTATAAAAGATGTCATCAGTGGACAATTTGTATTCTTTTTGTGATTTGCATACATGGCAAATCGAATTATGTGTGTTTAGCTTTAATATTAGAATGATTTCTATCTATTGTTTAAACTCCATTTTAAAAATATGTTTCAATTTGTATATAAATAAGCTGTTAATAATAATAATAGTGTGAATAGCTTACCTAAAGCTTAATAATAGCTTAATTCACAAAACAAGATTTATTTAGTTTTTTGATACAGAGAACAAACAAATGCAAAATAGTGCTATTTTATGAATATAATATATTATGTAAACTATACTAGCTATATGAATGCAATTTAAAATTTTTTAAAGGAAAAAGGATCACACACTGATAAAGACAAACACTGTCTATTAGCTGATATACTTGCTTATGAAGGAAAGTTCAAAGAAGCAGCTAGAATTTATCAAAAATGGGGTTTTGAACATAAAGCTTTCACCATGTTTACTGATTTGAGAATGTTTGATTTGGCACAAGTATTATATTATATTTGTTTAATAATTTATAGAATATAAATTCTATAATACATATAAATGAATGTTAATGTAAATTAATTATTTGGTTCTTAGGAATTTATTGGATCAAATACTGCTGGTGAAAATAAGGAACTACTTATTAAACGCGCTGAATGGGCAATGAGTATTGATGAACATAAAGTAGCTGCAGAACTATATATTTCAGCTGAAGAATTTGACCGTGCTATTGATATTATGGTTCATAATTGTTGGACACATATGTAATTTTGTATTTATTGTTCATTAATTATATTTTATATTAAGTAAATAGATCAGAAAATAAGCTCAAATATAGGCTTGTCTCTAGTAATCTAAGAAATATAAGAATTGAAAAAATTGAAGTTTTATAGATATAGTTATTGAACTATGTGGAAGAACTAAAAACTATTTAACATATTCTGCAATTTCATAGGTTATTAGAACTTGGACGTCACACTGACAAAGCTGAAGAAGTAGTTCTAAGTAGAATTGGTGATGAACTTCGTAAATTAGGTGATACAGAAAGCGCTGTGGAAATATATTCTAAATTGGGCAAGGATATGGGATCTGACATGGTGTCATTGCATGTAGAGGCCCATAATTGGGATCAAGCTTTTGCCCTAGTTGAAAAAAATCCAATGTTTGCTCCTCTAGTATATTTACCTTATGCTGAATGGCTGGCAGAAAATGATAAATTTGTTGAAGCACAAAAAGGTATTTAGTTTATAGTCTTATGCTTTTATATTTCTAATGTATTTTTCCTTTTTTTAGCTTTTCTTAAAGGTGGCCAACCAGAACGTGCATTTCAGGTATTACAGATGTTAACTGAAAATGCTGTTGACGAACAACGTTTTCAAGATGCTGGTCATTATTATTGGTTATTAAGTAGACAATTTTTAAATATTGCTTCAAATAGGTAAATATTATCATTAACTTGGTTATTTACTAACCAAGTAAATTAGGTACAAAGACACTAAGTTATTTACTCATAAGAAATATGTTTAGTAAAAAGTTATTTATTACAGTAATAATCCTGACAAAATGATAAACCAATTCAATTTATATGACAAGTATGCTTCAATATATTATGCGTACAATGCTATTCACCGTTATATGGTTTGTACAAATGATTAAGGATTATTTATTATTAAGTACTCATACTTTTATTTACACCATTTTTCTTGTATTATTTTATAGAAAATTAGTGTTAATAGCAGAAATTAATATTAAAGTATATTTTAAATTTGTCAGAATAGTAATAATGTTATTGTAAATAATATATATTTATAATTTTTTTGTATTACAATACAAAAACAAAAAATAAATGACAAGTATAAGTTGTAAATTATGCCACTTACGGTATTACATGAAGTCATAATAATAACTAATTAATTATAGTTATAGCATTGCATCATTGTCCACCATGAACTTACTGTTTTTTGATATAAATAATTAATATATTTCACGTGTTCGTGTACTTTTTCTCATGAATAGTACAAATATAAAACACTGACTAGTCATGTTAATTAAAAGTTATGATACTTGGATTATTAAATAATTATTAACATGATCATAATCTTTAATTTTCTAGTTGCTCATTTTCTTTTATAATATATTCATTGTTATTTTCTGCACTATTGATTTGCAGGAGGATCCTTTCATGTCATATCAACCAGAAACTTTATTCAACATATCACGATTTCTTATGAATGAGACAAAAAACATACATCTAAAAGGAGTTTCAAAATTGTAAGTTATTTAATCTTGATAAAACAGTATTAGGTTATGTATCGCTAAGGCTTAAGTATGTTAACATTAAATATTTGTTTATTTATATAATAATTTCAAAGATATCCCAAATAGACAGGAAAATTTGAAAATGTAAACTTAACAAAATAATCACTTATATATTAATAATTACTAACCAAATATTTTAATATAAATGTTAATTGTTTTAGTGCAATATTATATTCATTATCAAAACAAGCTCTTACTATGAGGGCATTTAAGTTAGCTAGACAAATCTTAACAAAATTACAACAACTGAGGATTCCTCCTGAATATCAAGTACTAATATTTATTTACATAGTATAAGTTTTAAAGTATAAAAAAATATTTTTCTATCATATTACTCTAGGATTATGTTGATCTTGCTTCATTGAGTATTCGTGCAAAGCCATTTCATGACAATGAAGATCTTTTATCGATGTGTTATCGTTGTTTGACTTATAATTCTCCAGTTGTTCAAACATGTATCACATGCAACCATAAGTTTATTTTTTCATACATCAAATTTGGTTTGTATTATTGTATGGTAGATTATTTTCCAAATATTTATTGACTAACCACAAAACTTGATTTTTCAATTTAAATAATTGTTTTAAGACTGATTTTGTCAATTTTCATAATTTTTATGTTTAAACCAAGTGATCATAAATTAAAAATAAATAATTTTATACTTGATTTATATTAGAAATTTTACCATTAATTGAATTTCAATTGGAAGATACTATATCAGATATTGAAGCATTAAAATTAATACAAAGTTCTTATGATGGAAGTAAGCTGAAAGAATCTGAAGATAAACTTAATGATGTAAATAAATTTATTTTAGATGAAGAAAATCAAGATCAACTAGTTGATCCATTTACATTCAAACTTATGAATTATGAGGTAATAATTTTTTTTTTTATTATTATTATTAAGAGACACTTGTGCTACACATACAATATAAAAAAAATTTATTTTTTAATAGTAAAAATAAAAAAATATAAATTTGATTTAATTTTTATTGGAAAAATTCAAAATAGCCAATTTGTAAAATTAATTAAAAGAAAAATTTTGATGGTAAAAATATTTATCTAAATCAATTAGTTTATTTTTTTTAAATTAATTTTAATTAAGTTAATTTTTTAAAATATCAATATTTTTTTGCATAAATTAATTTGGAGTGATATAACTTCTTTCAAAACATTATTTTTGGAAAAAAATGAGTATATTTCTAAAATTATTTATTAATTATATAATTTTCACAATTTTTATTGTACATTTAATAATCATCATTTTTTTTTATCAGTTCTATTTGATACACCATGTATACCCAAGTACATAGGCACCGTCAGGAATTTTATCAGAGGGGTGCATTTTTCCATAGTATACGATGATTTAATAATATGTAGTATATAATATTAGTAATTGTTATGTATTATATAATAATAATTATTTGATATTTTAAATATTATATTGTATAATAGTACCATTGTGATTTACCATTATATTCTTTTTGAAAAGTCAGGGGGTGCAAGTGCACCCCTACGCTCAAGTATATCAATTTATAATGTAATATGCTTAATGCTCTTTGATTAATTTTTTTACCTAGAATAAAGAAAACACCTATCAACCCATAAAGGTTAACAAAACTATATTACAATCAATGAGCACAACTAGTATTATAGTTTGTAAATGGCCAAAACCTTTAAAATTTAAATACTACAGAAACGTATTACCTGGATTTTCTGTGACAAACTGTCAAAATTGTTTTAAGGTATATAATTATTTAATATTTAAAACAGTTTTTACAATAATTCTATATTTTTGCAGATGTTTCATTCAGATGAATATGAAGTTGAAATCTTAAGATTAGGTAATTGTCCATTTTGCAGAACAAAGACAGGATAGAAATAAAATGAGGATACAAAGAAAAAAGCTGTACATTGTAAGACAAAAAAAAAGTATATATTTTAAAAATATTTAAGCATCAGGTTTCTTGCTTTTACCCAACTTCTTTAGGGTCAACGAAGCTCGTTTTTGTGATTCCAAAATAGCACTAGCCCTCCTCAAAGACGCCTAAAACATCAATCATAAATTAATTTAATTGTTTGTTTATCTTCAATAAAATTATAGTACTTGAATAAGGTCTTTTCTGTAATTGTTTCCAAGCAGATATTTTCGCAACTTGAACAACGATCTTCTTGGACCACTAGTGAAGTTTACTTTGACAAGAGACTTTCCTGGTTTATTCTAAAAAAGAAAATGAAAGAAGTAAATAATATATTTAACAGTACACAAAAAATGAACATTTAGGTTAAAGAATAATGTAAAAAATAAATTGGGATTTAATTTAATTTTAAAATGTTAATACTTAAGTGTACACAAGTTGTTTACTATCTACAGTTTATTTACTGGGGTCGTATGCTATCTATATTAATAAAGTAGTTATCTATACATTTTCCCATTTTATTTTAAATAAACTAACAATATTGTTACAACATTTTTTGTACATGCTTCGTCGTCTATATAAGAATAAAATTAAATGCCAAGAGTGAAAAAAAAACATAACTTATCGAAAACGAGATATAACCGACCAATTAGTTAAAACTAAAAACATTTTTTTAAAGAGACACTTATAATATTAGATAGATTATTAACATTTAAATGAAAACTGTAAAATTACAAGCTCCAATAAAAATATTTAGATATAACCTGTCCAGTTAATCTTGGCCATCATCAACCATTATGATCACCATCTTATTATGTAAAGTAACTATGGTAGTAGTTTATGATATCTGCAGATGGTCAAAATGAACTGGATAGGTTATAAGTTAAAAGTATTTTTTTGCGTTAGTAGTATACTCCACATGCCGTCATTATTTTGTAGATAGGTAGTACTTGAATCATTTGAAATTACCAAATAGATTTTTTTTTTTGAATATGAATATTAATGTTTAGTAAAGATTGTACTCTATAGAAACCCTAACTCACATAATATATTATGGGTAATAATACAAGTGGTAACTATAAACAAATTACATATAATTTTTTAATAGATACATAATAAACCATAGTAAATGCCCATCAGTTATACAGTAAATTTACTTCAAATTATATCAGAGTTGGTGAAGCAATATTCATCAATTGGGAGTTATGCTATCTTTCAACTAATAAAATAAATGCATAACAATAATTATAATTATAAAAATTAGGTTGATAGGTGTGAGCCATTAATTCCGCATCACATCACTTACTAATGTCTAATTATATTAACTTTTAGTCAGTAATTTTTACTTTAAACTTATAAATTATTATGACGTATTTTAACAAATCAGCATCAATTATATTAAATATATAGCCTATTTAACCTAACTAAAAATGATGGAACAAAAAGTGTTTAATTAACATAATCATATTAGAGAAAACCTGGCAATAAACAATAACACATAATCATTTATCTATCTATATTATCATTCTCCTCTGGTAAAATAGTAACTAGCGACTCTAATCCCATCCACAAGGAGTATAGAACATACATTTTTTGACCCAGCTAATAACAAAATTGTATTTTATTTAGTTTTAAGTTACAGTTAAAGTCAAACAGATTATATGTCAAACACAGTTGTTACTTAGTGTTTCAAGAACAAAAGTTGTCTGATATTCTGTAGTAAATAACTTATGTCAATGGGAAACATGACTGATTTATTAACAAACAATTTGCTATACGTATACTAAATAAGAAAAATGTATTGAACTATACCAACAATTTATCAGATTTAAAATATATTAACTTCAATTTATTTCAGAGTTGGTGAAGCATTATTCATCACTTAATTGTTGGTATTCAGTATTTAAATGTTTACTTAATAATAGTTTTGTTCTATACACATAAAAATATAAAAATGTTATGATTCTATATAATATTATTCTTATCAGAATCTGACCTAGGAAGTGGAACTACTTAGGGTATAAATCTGGAGTATGTAACAAAACAACAAAATTTAGTTGCACCTATCTAAAGGTATATTAGATGTAGATATTCAAATCAATAAATGCTTAAGAAACGTTAATTATTTACACAACAAACCTAGAATTTTCAATTTATAGTAAAAAATAATCAACTAATTATTTGTTTATTATATACTAAATTGTCATAAAATACCTAATGTAAAACAAAATCTAACTTTGGCGTTCGCATAAAAATCTATTATCAATAAAATAAATACTTACTGCCAACTTGCGCTTTTTAGTAATGACAGTGAAACCCTTGTTATTAGGAGCAGATTCAACACCGATACTGTTATCGTGTACAAGACCATTGTAACGTTTAGAGGCCAAGTTTGTTAAATTCATTGGTTCCTAAAAATAATATTTCAAATTCAGCTATATCTTATAAATTATAAAATGTATTCATTTATATTATAGATATCTGCATTTCAACATACTTTACTGAATGGTTTCTTAATGTTGGTTTTCTTAGACAGAAATGCATTACTGTTCCTGATTATCATCCAGCTAAGATCAGCCGACATCGTGAATGTGTCTAAAAAGAAACAAAATGAAAAATATAATTTTTGAAACTAGAAATAAGTAAACAACTCGACACATGGTTCTATAGAAAGAATCAAAATGTTACATCAAAAACAACAACGCCAAAAAAAAACACATTTTCTTATGGAAATAAGTATGGAAACATAATATTTTTAAGCTTATATTACAATAACAATTAAATTTACTTACGTACGGTTCGAATTTGAAGAAAATTACAAACTTCTAAATACGAAACTTAAGAAGTAAAAACATTAAATGAAATTTCGACAAATGTCAATTCGATTCAAAAGTAACCTCAAAACAATGATCAAGCAATGCAGCCTATTCCCATACTTAAAATAAGAGGGTTTGTCGAATTACAATAATTGTTGGTAATACTGATTGTTGGTAATCCTGACAATAACGGAACCACAGAATAAATGAAATGTGATATGGACAAATTATTTGATA